>CAUYQV010002934.1:0-19139 GCA_963574575.1 Galagoides demidoff
TCAGAACATTTTAAAACAATAACTGAGAAAATGACATGAAGACTGTGTTGACCAGTTTGATGGAAGTATTTCAGATTGCATGTGAAAACCCCACACTGTACCCCAGAAGTGCATTAATGTACATAGTTACCATTCAATAAATAAATAAATAAATAAATAGGATCAATATTAGTTCTTTGAATGCTTAATAATAGAATTCAGCAATGAAGCCATTGGGTCCTGGTTTTTCTTTGTTGGGAGACCTTCTATTACTGTTTCAATCCATTACTTGTTATTGATTTATTCAGGTTGTGAATTCCTTCCCACTTTGATCCTGGCACATTGTATGTGTCTAGGAATTTATCCATGCCTTCCTAGGTTTTCCAATTTATTGGCATATGTTTTCTCATAGTCTTCCTTATAGTATTATGCAGAAATATAAAGGAATTAAAGGTTGTAATGTCTCCATGTTTCTTTTATCATCTCAGGTTTTATTTATTTGGATCTTCTCTTTTTTTTTCCTTATTCCAGCTACAGATTTGTGAATTTTGTTTATCTTTTCAAAAACCCAACATTTTGTTTATTGATCTTTTGTATTTTTTGTTTCAGTTTCATATTTTTCTGCTCTGATCTTTATTGTTTCTTTTTTCTACTATTTTCAGATTTAGTTTTATCTTGTTTTTCTAGTTCTTTGAGATATATCATTAGGTTGTTTATTTGAAGCTTTTCCTGTTTTTTGATTTAATTTTTGTTTCAGTTTCACATTTTTCTGCTCTGATTTTTATAGTTTCTTTTTTGTACTAATTTTGGGTTTAGTTTTACCTTGTTTTTCTAGTTTTTTGAGATATATCATTAGGTTGTTTATTGGAAGCTTTTCTTGGTTTTTGATTTGGACACTTATTGCTATAACCTTTCCTCTTATTACTGCTTTTACTATATGAGATAGATTTTATTATCTTATGCTTTTAATTTCACTTGTTTTGAGAATTTTTTTTTTTAAATCTCCTTCTTAATCCTTCCATCAACCCACTGGGCATCAGGAGCATATTGTTTAATTTCCAAGCATTTGCATATTTCCCAATGTTCCTCTTGTTACTGATTTCTGATTTTATTCCACTGTAGTCAGAGAAAATAGTATCATTTCAATTATTTTATTTTTCTAAGATTTGTTTTATGGCCTAACATATGCACTGTCCTTGAGGATGATCCAAGAGCGGAGGAGAAAAACATGTTCTGTAGCTGTTGGATGAAACATTCAGTAAATATCTATTAGGTCCATTTGGTTAGTAATGCCCATTAAGTCCAATGCTTCTTTGTCGATTTTCTGTCTGAATGAGAGGTCTAATGCTGAAAGTGGAGTGTTGAGTTCTCCAGTGATTATTGTATTGGGGTCTCTCTCTCTTTCTCTTTTGCTCTGATAATATTTGTTTTATATATCTGAGTGCTCCAATGTTGAGTGCATATATATTTAGAGTTGTTAGACTCTCTTGCTGAATTGAACCCTTTATCATCATATAATGACTTTCTTTGTCTCTTTTTACAGTTTTTGCCTGGAAATCTATTTTATCTGGTAGAAGTATAGCTACCCCTGCTCTTTTTATGTTCCTATTTGCAGGGAATATTTTTTCTCTTTTTATTTTCAGTCTGTGTGTATCTTTATAGGTGAAATAGATTTCTTATATACAACATATCATTGAATCTTCTTTTTTTAAGCTCTTCAGTCACTCTATATCTTTTGATTTGAGGGTTTAGTCTATTCACATTCGGTTATTAAAGACAGGTAAGGACAGACTACTGCCATGTTTTTAATTTTATTTCTGGTTGTTTTTTGGTCCTCTCTTCCTTCCATCCTTCCTGTCTTCCTTTGCTAAAAATGACTTTCTCTGGTAGCATGTTTTAATTTCTTGCATTTTATTTTCTGTTGTAGGTTTTTGATTTGAGGTTACCAGGAGGCTTGTAAAAAACATTTTAATCATACATTATTTTAAACATATGACAGCTCTGCTTACAAAGAAACAAGCAAAAATCTAACTCCATCCTTCCTGCCTTTTGCCTTTTGGTTGTTTCCATCCCTATCTGTCTCTCAAAAAGTTATAGTAGTTATTTTTGGTAGGTTTTTCTTTTAGTCTTAGAACTGAAGATATAAGTGATTTGTACCCCACAATTATAGCAATGGAGCATTCCATATTTGAGTACTTGTTGTTATATTGTGCTTTAAAACTTCAGATGTTTTCTTACTGTCCATTAATGTCTTTTCCTTCAGAATGAATATTTCCTTTTAGAATTCCTTGTTGGACAGGTTTGGTGTTAATGAAATTCCTCAGCTTTTGTTTATCGAGGAAAGTATTTTTACTTTATGTGTGAAAGATATCTTTGGAGGATATAATTTTCTAAGATTAAAGTGTTTTATATTTTCTTTGGTATTCTTAGTATGTCATGCCACTCTAACTTAGCCTGTTAAGTGTCCCACTGAGAAGTCTGCTATCAGACATGTTGGAGGTCCTTTTTTTTCCCCACTTGTGCAAGAATGCCCTTAGCACTCATAGTAGCTTTATTTGTTACTGCCCCAAGTTAAAAACAACCCTAATGTGCATCAACAGGAAATTCATAGGAAGTTAGTTAAAAATATTGTATTATATTCATATGATAAAAATCCCTGGATTACCAGGCAAAGTAATAAAAATTGAAGAATTATTGATATATGTAATGTTTGAATTTGAAAAGCATTAGTCTGAGAGAAAGATGTCTGACACAAAAATGTCCATACCATATAAATATAAATATAAATATAGGATTTTAATTATATGAAAATCTAAACAGGAAAAGGGCACGAAGGAATGTTTTATATCTTCATTGGATGTTGGTTACATGAATGGGTACATTTTTCAAAACCCATCTCCTGTGATTCGAACATGTTTCCCAAAACTTGTGTTGAAACTTAATCCCCAAATTCATATGTTGATGGGATTATGAAGTGTGGCTTTTGGTAGGTAATTAGGATTAGATGAAGTCATGGGGATGGGGCCCTCATGATGGGATTAGTGGCTTTATAAGGAAAGGAAGAGAATCATGAGCTGACAGGCTTCCTTTCTCACCATGTGATACCTTCCACCATGTTGTAATTCTTGCTGCTTCTCTTGGAAACTTTTTAAAATCTGTGACCTTTGGGAGCTTGGTTATTAAATTCCTTGAGGTAGTCTTATTTGGGTTAAATCTGCGTGGTATGCTATATTTTTCTTGCGCCTAGATATTGATACCTTTCTTTAGGTTTGGGAAATTCTGTGTTATTATTTCTTTAAATAAACTTGAATAATTTTTCTATTCCAGTCTCTCTCTCGGCCTCTTCCTGTAAGGCCGATAACTATTTAATTTGCCCTTTCAAGGCTATTTTCTAGATCTTATAAGTGTGCCTCATTATTTTTTATTCTTATTTATTCTTTGTCTTCTGTCTGTTTTTTCAAATAGCCTGTCTTCAAGCTCACTGATTCTCTCTTATGCTTGGTTAGTTCTGCTATTAAAAGACTCTGATACATTTCTCAGTTTGTCAGTTAAATTATTAAGCTCTAGAATTTTTGTTTTTTTTATTATTTCAAAATCTCTGTTAAATTTCTCTGTTAGGCTTTTGATTTCCTTCTCTGGGTTTTCTTGATGTTCATTGAACTTCTTCAGAATAGCTATTTTGAATTTTTTTGTTTGAAAGGGCATCTATGTCCATCACTCTGAGATTGGCCACTGGCAGCTTATTGAATTCACTTGATGAGGTCATGTTTTCTTGAGTATGCTTAATGCTTGTGGATATCCATCAGTATCTGGGCATTGAAGAGTTAGGTATTTATTTTAAACTCTAGGATTGTATGAACCTGTTCTTCTTGAGAAAGCTTTCCAGATATTCAAAGGGAATTGAGTGTTATAATGTAAATTTTTGGTTGCTATAGCCATGTCAGCCTTGGGTGTGCCCTAAGCTCAGTAGTGCTGTGACTTTTATAGACTTCTGGTGGTACTGCCTTGCTGGACGTGGGTAAGTTATAGGAGAATTCCCTGGATTACTAGGCAAAGTTCCTCACCATCCCCTCATTCTCTCTTCTGGGCTGTTAGAGTTGGGTGAGGAGTGACATGGACACTTCCTTGTGGCCACCAGTACCTGTTCACATCTGAAGCCAGCCCAGTTTCACCCATAGCCCATTGCCTGGCTACCTCTTATGTTTATTCATAATCCAAGGGCTCTTTGGTCAGCAGGTGGTAAATCCTCCCTGGACTAGGTCCTTCCCCGCATGGTAGTATGTTTCCTTTTGGCCTAAGTAGATCCAAAATGCCATCTAGGAACTAAAGCCTGGACTTAGAGGCTTCAGGAGTCTGCTTAGTACATTCTTTTACCGTGGCTGAGCTGGTACACCCACTGCAAAGTCAAGTCCTCTGAGTTCTTCTCTTTTTTCCAAGATGAGGAAGAAGACTCTCCCCAAGCTGCACTGTCACTGTGGTGACATAGGCATTCACTTGTTCATGGCAGTTGGGTCACGTGCATCCCAAGGTCGCTAGCTCTAAACCAGCACAGTCACAGAAATTTCCCAAGGACTGCAATTTTACAGCCCAAGTGCCTTATGAGTTTAGTCCAGGAGCAGACTGCCTTTTGTCAGCTGGTGGCAGGGCTAGCCAGAACTTAGGTGTTAAGGTATAGGATTTCCCTCCTGCTGTGCAGCCCTAAATGCTCCCTCTGTGGGCACCAGCAGAATCCTGCCCTGTGCTGTGTTCTCCTGTGCCAGGGTGACCCTGAGTTCTAATACAAAGCCCCACAGTCACTCACTCTTCCTCCCTGGACACACAGATTCTCCATTGGGTGTGCTTGTGTGGCATTGCCAGGGAATGGGGGGTGGCGTAGACACTGCAGGGCTGTCTTTTCTGCCCTCTTCAATGCCTCTTCCCTTGATATAATGTCAAAACCAGGTAGTATCATCACTCACTTGATTTTTGGTTCTGCAAGTGCCTGCTTACATGAATAGTTGTCAAATTTTGTGTTCATGTGAGAGGACAATGGCTGGAGGTTTCTATTCAGCCATCTTGCTCTGCTCCCTTGCTGAATTTCTTCATTTTATAGATAGGAAAATCAAGGTCAAAGCAGAAAAATGACTTTACCAGTACCACAGTTAGCTAATAGAAAAAGGAAGAATAAGAATTAAATTTTAACTGCCAATCTAGTGCACGACAGTCGGAGTAGAACAAGTATGCTTTTTGGAGGCACACAGACCTTGAAAAATATTTGTTCCATAAATTTTTCTAGGTACTCTGTGTGTAGTCTCTGATGTCAGTCCACGGGGTCATCTGGATGATGAGATGAGATGTGCACAGTACTCGGCACAGAGTATGGTCTTCATTTCTTCTCTGTCTCCATTTTGTTTTAATCTGTTTAACTTTACACAGGCATTTTTCTTTTCTCCCTCCTACATCTAACATTCCCGGTGTTGTCTTTTTCTAGGAAATTTTTATTTAACAAATCTCAGTAGATCACATCATTTTTTTGCATCTGCTTCCACCTGCTACTCTGATCTTGCTCTATACGTTAATGACAAAGTTGGCAAATTGAGGTCTGTGTGTGTTCTGAACTCTTATGCAGATGGAGGCTGATGATATGTGAAGAATCATTACGCCACATCAAGTTTTATTTTAAAGTCCATACGTATACCATTTAAAACAAAAACAAGCTACTTCATTGTCCTGGAGAGGGATATAAATCACATATTTCTATTACTTCAAAAGACCACTAGAAGATGAGCTCTAATATTTCAAAGGTGACAAGCAATTTATATGAATGAGTGGCAATTTGAGCCCCATTATACTTGAGCTGATATATACGGCAATGAGGTTTATAGATGTTTCTCTAACAATATTTAATAAAACAATAACCGTGGGACTTTTTGTTATGACTTTCTAATTCTATAGGAGGTATTTGCAAGTCTTAAGCCATCTGAGTAGAGGCTGTAATCATTTGGTGGGTTCCAGCTGGGAGCAGAATGCTGCTGCCTATCTAGGGACCTCGGGTCACAGAAGCCTAAAGTGTAGAAGTGTTGGGGTTTGATTTAAGGAAGCGGTGATGCATGAAGCAGCCTTGTGATTTTAACAGAGAGTGTAACACCAGAACAGATGTCCTGAGTGACGTTGGCCTTGGACATTGAATACTCATTGTGAGGACACTGACATGACCATAGTCATCAGTATCAGATATAATTACATAATTACAGCATCAGAGTATTATGGAGTGTTAGAACTATTGTGGCAAAAACAGTGCCAACTTTGTCTTGAGTCACTTTGTTTGGATTCAAACCCATGTCTTTAGGTTTACTGATTTTTTTTTTTAACCTAATAATCTGTGAGCCTTGGTTTCCTCATCATGACAGGGAGATACTTCCTAGAGTAGTCAAGAAGAATAAATGGATTGATGAGATGCTCCATGTAGAGTACCTAGCATAGTGTCTGATATATAAAAATAATAGACATTTAGTGGTATTTACCCAGTGACGGAGGCCATTCCTAATTTTCCCTTATGGGGTATGTCCTAGTAAGCTTGTTATGTATCTTGGTATCAGCCTTTGCCTAAAGCTGTGCTTTTGAAAAATCCATTAATTCTTCCAATAGATATCAGGGTAACTATGGTTGTTCTTAGGAAAGCTTTCTGGAGTGATTCAGATTTTTAGCTGGAGCTTGTTCAGCTTCTGCCTTGAGGGTCAGCCTCTGGCTTAGCCCTGCTGGTCACCTACCTTTTGTGAATGTCACCATTGCTCATGACTGCTTCAGGCAGAGCTCCATCACCACCTGGACAAAGGCCTGACCCATTTTAGACTAATTAGAATCCTCCCTGCTTTAAGTCCCCTCAGGTTCTCTCTTTGAATGTTACTTCACTCTCTCATTAGGAGTTATGCTTTTTTGTTTCATAATTATTTAGTACCCTTCAGAGCCTTTTGTTTGGGTACAAAAATCAGCCTTTGTCCCAGGCTCGTTTTAAAAATCTCAGTTGCTTGCTATTTCTACAGATTGTTTTTCTGGATAGCCAAGTTCTCTGAAGATGGTAATTCTGTTTTGATACACTTTATTTTTTATTTTATTTATTTATTTATTTTTAGAGATAGTGCCTCAAGCAGTCCCCCTGGGTAGAGTGCTGTGGCATCACAGCTCACAGCAACCTCCGACTCCTGGGCTCAAGCGAGTCTCCTGCCTCAGCTTCCCAAGTAGCTGGGACCACAGGCGCCCACTACAATACCTGGCTATTTTTTGGTGGCAGCCATTATTGTTGTTTTGGCAGGCCTGGGCTGGATTCAAACCCTCCACCTTAGGTGTATGTGGCTGGCGCCTTAGCCACTTGAGCCACAGGCGCCGAGCCTTGATGCACTTTATAATCAGGTTTGGTTTGACTCACTTGGGAGTCCTCCTGACTGCCTGCTGGGTTCCGTCTTTCCTTGAGGATGGAGACACAATCTTCCCTTTGGCAAATACATTGCTCTTCCATCCCCTGCCCCTCCTGAAACAGGGAGGTGGCCATCTCCCTGTGTTCTTCCATCATCTTTTCTAAAGACACTCAACTGGACGATTCTACTTCGCTTTCTTTCTCCCCTTCCCACCCTTTATACCACAGGGTAGTTTTTCTGGTGGATCCAGGATGAAAGATAAACAACAAAGGGAAGATGGTGACAGTTTCATTTTCTGGCACATCTGTCAACTTTTCAACTTTCTTAGTATTAGCTTTTTCTGGACTGGTACCAGGAAATTATTAGATATAGAAGAGGCAAAGTTACCGATGGTATGAACTGAAAACAAAACCTACTCAAAAACGCATCAGCAGAGCGGCAGAGATCTATGGGCATGGTGTCCTGGGGACATGCAGAAAGCAAGGGTTGGGTTCAGTCGGTGTGAGAAATTCTTCCTGGGGTTTTCCAAACATCCCCCTGTCTGAGTTTTGAAAATATTTTTATTCAGAGCCTTTGAATCCTATGAAACAAGGAGCTACCTTGGCTGGTTTGAATCCAAATAAGTTTGTTATAGCCAAGTAACTCCTCCAAATCTAGATAAGGCATAGGTCTCTCAGCAGTTACATGATGGCTTATGGGAAATGGGCCAGGAGTTTTCCCTGGGTGGAGAAGACAGGGGTCCGTGACAGGAAAACATTAATTGCAGTCAGCAGGCTGGTTGGCAGCTATGGCCCAAGGGCTAGAGATTGAATTACCTCTAAGGCAAATCCTGACTAGTTTCTCATCTTAAAGGATGTCTGGGCATCCCAGCAGAGTGAGATGGAGTTCAGTGTGGCTGCATCTCTGTAAGTAACATATCAACATGATTTACCCTTCAGCGAGCCCTGCTCCAATCAGTTTTCTTCACTGCAGCTGGAGTGATATTTTAAAAACAGAAATTGGACTGTGCTACTACCCTGATTAAAGTCCAAGCTCCCTCAAATGGCCGACAAGCCCAGCAGGATCTGGCTCGCGCTTATCTTTCCAGGGTCTTTTCACATAGGCAGAGCTCCTTCCTGTTAACTAAGTGTTCATTAACATTCTTTTCTGTCTGGTAGGTTATTCCTCTTCTCTTTTCCTGTTTCATTTCTATTTCATGTCTCAGATGAAACATCACTTATACAGAGAATCCTCCTTTGACCCTCTCAGGGTAGGTCAGATCCCCCTCACACCTTTGGTGGATTTTATTACTCATTTCACCCCATGCCTTTATCAGTCTGCGAGGTCCCTGGGCCATTCTGTTCAGCACTTCACTAAGGGACAGTAGAGGGCTAACAAGGCTTCTCAGGATGCACATGACTAAAGGATTCTCTTCCTTTCTAACTCTGCAGAGACAAACATTTTAGCCTCCATAGTTTCCCTCCATTTTCTCACCTTCATTCTCGATCTGATGAATTCCTGTTTATCTTTCAGGATGAAACTTACTGGTGTCCTTTTTGGGGATGCCCTTCATAGGCTCTCTCTGCACCAGCCTGGGGGGGGCTCAGTGGCTTAAATCAATAAGGGCACGGGTCTAACTCATGTGACACGTTCACCACGCTTGTCTGGTGGGTTTTTTCCTCATTTAAGGACCAAGGCTCGAAGAGTCTCTAACTGTAGGCTTCCATGATTTCTAAGTCAGGAACAAGGAAACATGGTCATCCAGACACTGGTTCTTAATTCTTCCACCTGGATGTGATACCCTTCAACTTGGATTTCATGCTCAGTGATGACAAAACTTAAGCCATCCTGGCAGGGGTGGGTAAGCTGAGGCATTCTGATTTCAAGATTGTTCTTTCTCAGCACCAAATAAAGTGAAACAATAAGAAAAGCTTTATCTTTCTGGGTTGCACCCTTTTAATTAAAAATTTTGTTCTGTAAAATTTGGATTCAGTGAAAAGGTCATACTTAAGGACCTAGAAGACCACATGTGGCTTTAAGGCTGCAGGTGCCCCACTTACTCCCCAAAGGAGAAAAACAGGTAATTTGCGGACAACATTAATAGTAGTCAGT
Organism: Galagoides demidoff; assembly: GCA_963574575.1. Taxonomy (NCBI): domain Eukaryota; kingdom Metazoa; phylum Chordata; class Mammalia; order Primates; family Galagidae; genus Galagoides; species Galagoides demidoff. The sequence goes on from CAUYQV010002934.1 coordinate 9,465, forward strand.
ATAACATGGGAGAAATAGGTTATACCATCATTTTGTACCAGATGGTTTGAGACATTCTTGGTAAGATACTGAAGCAGATATATACGCACAGAGAGGGGCTGGATTCCCTGATCTCTCCTGTTAAAGCTGTACCAGGTACAGTGGACACCAAATATTACTGGTATCAACTCAGTAGACATAGAACTCTTTGATTTTGGACATTTAAGTAGAGGATCCTCTTCAGTAAGAAATTTATAATAGTAGAGTCAGTCTTTACACTTCTTGGATTTTTTTTTTTTTTGGCTGGGGCTGGGCTTGAACCCGTCACCCCCTGTCTATGGGGCCAGCGCCCTACTCCTTGAGCCACAGGCACTGCCCTCACTTGTTGGGTTCTTAACTGTTGTGTCTCACCGTGCATGTCTCTAAAAATACTTTCAGTTCAGGTGCGGCTCTAAAGCACCGCTGACTCTGCCCTCCAGCTTTTGTGTTTAAGGCCACTTGCTTTTTCTCTTGACTTCCGTGGGCATTCACCTCTTGTAATTTCATTGCAAGCTGATTGTACTCTGGTTCCATGGTTGGACTAACTGTGATGTTGTTTTTTGTTTTTTTCTCCTTCAGATATTGATGAGTGTGCCGCTAAGATGCATTACTGCCACGCCAATACTGTGTGCGTCAACCTGCCTGGGTTATATCGCTGTGACTGTGTCCCCGGGTACATTCGTGTGGATGACTTCTCTTGTACAGGTGAGCATTAAGAAGCAATGTTGATTCCTAAGTCACGGAGGCCTCATACCGCATCCACATCCTTACATTTAGCTCCTTGTGCACAAAGGACTATTTTTACCTGAATCGTTCTCTCTCATTATTTCACCCTCACCTTTTAAGAAAAAAAAGCAATAATAAAAAAAAACAGTATCTGCATAATTAATTTCTCTCCTAGTATTTCTGCTTGTGTGTGTACACATGCACGCATGCGGTATGTGTTTTGAAACTGAAGACTCAGTTGCCTATAGTAACACCGAGGGATTTGGACATATCAGTTCTAAAAATAGAAAGGATCAGATGATTTTTCTTCCATCGGAATGAAATGTTTTTGTAGCTAAGGAAATGTACTTTGTTTCTATTGGGAAAGGAAATGCACTTTGTTTCTATTGGGAAAGACAGGGATTCTATTTAAAAGAGGGGTGGTCAAGGGTTGAGTACATGGGGGAGAGTAAGACTATTGCCATTAATAGTCTGCTTATTGTCCATTTTCCTCCTCCTCTTCCCATGTCACTAGGCTCCACACCAAAGTGGTCTCCGTCTCTGTGTCAGCAGTGCTGGTTTTGTGGTAAATTCATTTTGGGGCACCAGTATATTTTCCTTCATCTGTATAGAGACATGAACTGTAAATTGGTTAAGGGTGGGAGAAGATTCTAGGTTTTCTTTTTTTTGGATCAAATGTATTTAAATGCCTAATTTACAACCTATACTCAAAGGGCCCCTGGGATCTAAGATTTCTCTTTCTCTTTGTCCTGATGACACTGGCATACAAAAACTGCATCCTTCGCTTGGAATGAAGGCCATTCATTTCTTAATGCGTTTTTCTCTGAAGAACTTTTGCAGAAGTGAAAAAAATTGCAGAAGTTAGGGAGACATGCTAATGTCAAAAATTTCTCTGCTATTAATTGTTCAGGTACTAGGCTGGAAAGATCAGATTGATGCAGGTTTCGGAGGAGCGTGTTAGTTCAAATTTCATGTATTCATCTTTTTAAAAATTCCTAGGAAAATAAGGGAGAGATTGCATAAGCATAGCCTGCTGGGGTCTCAAGATTTTAGGTGGTCAAAACTCTTTTAGGCTTGTAAACAAACACAGTCGCAAAAGCTGCAAAGTTGTAGGGGACTGCCACCCTGTTCTTTTTTATTTATTGTTGGGGGATTCATTGAAGGTATTAAGAACCAGGTTACACTGATTGCATTTGTTAGGTAAAGACCCTCTTATATAATTGTGTCCTGCCCCCGAGAGTTGTGTCACATACTGTTACCCCCAAACCCACACACTGATTTTTTTTTTCATTAAGTCATTTGTACATAGATTATAAATACATTTGTGCCATTATGGTATTTAATGTGTTGATTATTTGTACAAATTGGAGTACTTACATCCTACTAATCAATATGGCCTTCACCTCATGTACCCAATTACAGGATTAAGACATTTGTGTTCTATACCTGATAGATCCAACTTGTACTTATGATATGCTCCATAGGTGTGGTCCCCCTACTAACCCTCCCTCTATGGACCTACCCCCTTCCCTTCTCCTCCCTTCTCCCTCCCCTTCCTTCCTTCATCCTAGACTGAGATACCACTCCCTGATCTTAATAGTAAATGCAGATCTTAACTGATTTTAACCTTAAGTTTAAAAGAAGCCAGTAAGTATCTTCTGAGCTCTGGGGCACCACATTATGCAAGTCAATAAACCTTAATTAAGGCCCCCGCTGTGTGGAGAGCCTTGCTGAAATTCTGTTGGAATGCTAGCTGCTAGTCTTCTGTCATCACTGAGGAGGGCAGGTAAGAGTTGGCACTTGTGGAATGCTTATTAAGGACAGGTGCGGTGCCTGGTGGTGTATACGTGAAACAAGATGACAAATACATTGTCTTAGGAAGTGATTCCAGAATTACTTTTAGAAAGGGAACTGTGTTGTTAGGAATAAAAACAAGGAAGGGTATGGGGTACCAATGGGAACCCTAGCATCCCTCCCCCAAACAAAGAAGAGTGGCTGGCTCTCCAGGAGAAAAGAATCAGTATAAGACACACACATGTTTTGCTCTGTTTTCTTTTCATGTACTTTGCCTAAGCAAAGATGGAAAGAACAAAAGAAGGAAAAATTAAAAAAGAAGGCAGAGGAACTAGCCAGAGAGCAGAAGGCCGGGTGCCGTGGAGGATAGAGGCCTGGTGAAAACTACCGAGTGGGAGGATAGCTAACAGGGTTTTAAGAGAAGGCACATTTGACGTGAGGCTTTTCCGTGGTTTTGCTATACAAGTTTTACTCATGACCTTGAAATGTTTGATAAGGTCTCCCCATCCTGAATGTTTAGTAAGCGCCACTCCCTGTCCCACCCCCAATGGCATGTAAGTTAATATGGTAAACAGCAGAAATAGTACCTGTGTACGGGCTGTTGGGACCACCGAGGTAGAAGGAGCTATTATAGAGTGACCATTCTTATCCCTTCTGCTGTCCTCCCTCCAGAATATACCCACTATATACACTTACTAACACACACACACACACACACACACACACACACACACACACACACTTCTGTCACCACTGCCTCCTCTCGGGGATTTCAGAAATCTTAATGAGGTCTTGGACTCCCACAGGTCATACAGCAGGTAAGATCTTTTTCTTTAACAAGCCATCCTTTGGTCTCAGATTCCTACTGACCCATTTTTCTGCTTCTCTTCACAGCAAAATGTCCTCATTCGTCTATGGCCGTCGTCCTCATTTCTACTTGCTCATCTCACATACCCTCCTCATGCCCTTGGGTCAGACTTCCATACTCACCATTTCACAAAGACTGCGTTTATGACGGTCACCCTTGTACTTTATTTTGCTAAATGCAGTGTCCTTTTTTTCAGCAGCATTTAGCAGAGCTGAGCACACCTTCCTCTGAGAAACATACTCTTTTCTTGGCTTTGGTGAGGTTTGGTTTTCCTTCTGTGTGTCACTATTACTAGATGAAGAGGGTTCAGGCACCTATCACTGTCCAGCCAATATACAGAGATGGGAATTAGGTCCAGTGAGCTTTGTTATTAGAAGGCTAGTGATTCTGGAGAACAGAGAGAATAGCCTCTCCAAGACTGTTCTGCCCTTCCCTTTCCAAAACCACAGTTTTTTTTTTTTTTTTAACTGAATGATAGCTGTATACATTAATGCAATCATGGGGTACAGTGTGGTGTTTTCATATACAATTTGAAATATCTTCATGAAACTGGTTAACATAGCCTTCATGTCATTTTCTTAGTTATTGTGTTAAGACATTTATATTCTACTTTGAGAAAGATTCACTTGTACCCTTGAAAGATAATCCACACAGGTGATCCCTTCAGTCAAAACCACAGTTTTATACATTAAAATTCAAAGCAAAATCCATGTTAACTCTTACCGTAAACAACAATACTTATCTTAAACAACGATAATCAGCATAAGCCATAACCCACAATAAATGGCATAACCCACTACCCAAAACATTTCTAATTCAAAAGTTAATCTCCTAAATCATTTGCCCTAAACTACTTAAGATATACATTTTTAGGTTAATACTGAGTTTACAAGCATGGAAGACATGAGGCCAAGGTGATGTAGGACCTAGGGTGTCTAGCGCTGCTGTGTCGTCTAGGCCCCAGCCAGACACCTCCATCTTATTCTCACTACTCAGGCCCCCTCACTCTCTGCTCTTGCTTACTGTTCTTAGCTGCTTTTCTTCTGAGGACATTGGGAAGTTTAGAGGAACCCTAGGGCCCTGCTCTGGATCCTAATTTTTTTTTTTAACCCATAGGTTCTTTTTATTTATTTTTTAAATGTTATTATAATTTTTTGAGACAGAGTCTCAAGCTGTCACCTTGGGTTGAGTGCCGTGGTGTCACAATTCACAGCAACCTCAAACACTTGGTATTAAGCGAGTCTCATGCCTCAGTCTCCCATGTAGCTGGGAGGCACTCAGCACAATACCTAGCTACTTTGTTGTTGTTATTGTTGCCATTGTTGTTTTATCTGGCTGGGGCTGGGTTCGAATCCACCAGTCTTTGGCATATGTGGCCAACACCCTACCCACTGACCTATGGTGCCACCCCATAGGTTCTTTTTAGATACTGTCATCCATCTTAGAACTTTAACAGCATCTGTTTGCCTGTAACTAACATGCTGTCTCCTGGTCTAGTCTTTCTCCTGGCTTGTGAATTATATATTTAACATGACGTCTATGTGTAGACATACAGACATTTCATGTTCAACATGTATAATGCAGAACCCTTGAGTTCCTTCTGCAAACCTCCTCTTTCAGTTTTCCTCATCCCAGCTAATGAAAGCACCAGCTACCTAGTTTTCAAGCCAAAAATCTGTCGATAATTCCTTTCCCTGCCTGGGGGTTATCCTTGACCATCCCTGTGCTCTCAGTCCCTCCACCTGTCCTATTGATGCCACCACCCTCTATGTCCTAAGTCTGCACTCTTCTGTCCACATCTTCTCTTACCATCCTGGTGGACTTCAGCCATGGCCACCACATCAGAGTTCCTGCTCCAGTTTTGTCCCACAATTAGAGATGGGGAACTTGTGGCCTTGGGGCCACTTGTGTCCTTCTGAATCCCTGAGTTCTGCCTTTTGACAGATGCACATTCTGTGAAGTTTGGATTCAATTGAGGGGCTGTACTTGGAAATCTGGAGGCTGCAAGTGGCCTTGAGGCTGCAGATTCACCACCCACTCTTCCTCCTTGTCCATTATGAGGTGGCCACCCTGACTTTTGTCTTTTTCTCCATTTAATGAGCTTGTTTCTCTATTAAGACCTTTGAATGAGCTGCTGCCCCTTCTTGGCTATCTTTTCTTCTTGATATCTTTATGGTGGGCTCCTTATTGTCATTAAAACTTCAGCCTAAAGGTGACCAATTCAGAGAGGCTTTTCCTGATTGGAATAAATAGCTACCCATGGTTTTTTCTGTCATATGACCTGATTCTAATTCTCTGAATATTACTTATCACTACATAGAATTTTCCTGAATAAATAATACATTAATATAATAATTACTTACAACTAATAAATGATTTTTTTTCTGTATCTCCGTACAATGTAAACTCTTAGAGCAAGGACCTATTTCCTTTTGTCCTCTACAATATTTTGACCGCTTAGAATATTACCTGGCACAGAGCAGTGCTCAATAAATATTTATTGAATGAAAGAATACATAAATCTACTTGACCTTGAGAAAATTCCTTACCTTTCAAACCCCATTTATAAAATGTTGTTTATATTTTTCATAACTACAGGTTATAATGAACATCACCTAATATAATATATGTGCAAATATTTAGCTTGGCACTTGTATCTGTCAGGATAGGGTGTTCTGCAGTAACTAATAGCTGTTAATACAAGTGACTTGAACTGACAGTTTTATTTCTCACTTCTGCTGTTTGTCTGTGACCGGTTAGGGGTTCTCTGCTTATTATCATTCCTTTTGCAGACAAGATGATGGAAGAGACACTATGGTGAACATTGCCAGCCACCAAGATGGGGAAAAGAGATTTTGGAGGGTCTCCAATCAGCCACTAAGTGTTTGGCAGTGACATGTATCACTTCCAGTCACAACCCATTGACAAGAACCAGTCACTAGTCCCATGTAACCAAAAGAGGATTGGGAACTATAATCCCATCTCATGCTTAGAAGGGCGAAGAACCAGATATATTTAGGAAATCATGGCAATGAATACTGTAATGACTGATACTTAACAGGTCAACAAATGGAGTTTCTTCTGGCAGGAGGAGCCATTAACTATGATCTTTTGTCAACAGCAGTTCACAATGTAAGTAGTTTCACAATTAATTACAATATTGAGCACATTATATTGTGTGCTGGGATGGAACAAGCAAAACACAATTTTAAAAAGGCCCTTGGTTGCCTAGATGGAGTCTGTGGAATGTTGTTTGTAAGCCAGGAGAGCTGTTGGAATTTACTGAGGCCTGTTGGCATGATGGGACTGGGCTAGGGGTTTTATAGTGGAGAATGTGGATGGGTGAGATGAGAGGTCAGAGACAAGCGTTCTCTATGGCAGTCATTTCTTCTCCAGGCCAGACTCAAGGACCTTTATTAAATGCCTTCATAGTAAGCTTGAGTCTCTGAACTCTGACGGTTACTTTGTTGTCCTGAAAATAAGCCTGTTAGGCCAAACATGCTCTTTGCTCCCTACAATAGATCATGTTCCCACCTCTAATCTCTGCCATTTCTTTATTAGCAAAGAAGACTTATTAATCCAAGTGGTTATCTTCCTATGTGACAAATGAGGTATATAATGATATCTGCTGGTATAAGGGCAGATGTTTCATTGCCAGTGACCATTTACAGGGAGACCTTGTTAGGCCTAACTTCATCCTTTGCCCTGAGATCTGGGGTTCAGCATATCTATTATTGACATTTCTTATTCCTAGTGATCTTTCTAGTCTCTCTCAAATCAATTAGTACCTGGTACCACTGTTCAGTTGGTTTTTTAACTCTGTTAAGGTCATCTCTTTTTATATCTTGTTAGCTTTGGTGCTAACTTTTTAGAAGTTGGTATCATACTAAAAAATGTTACTTAACCCAAAGTTAATGAGCCTAAAGTTAAAGATGATATATTAACTTTGATGATCCATTGATTTATTGATTGATTGATTGACTCATCCATTCATCATTTCATTCATGCATCCAATATACCATTAGTATCTGTCACCAGTGTTAGGAGATACAGCCACCAAGATTAGTGAAAAGTGACCTGTGTGCCAGGGAGTTCTTGGTTAATGAGGTAACCATGATAAAACTCAAATGTTCATTCACCATCAAAAATATTATTTGCCAAATCAATCCCTCTTTAAAATCGTATTAGAGTTTAGGTAATGATTGAATGTTTAATCCTGCACAGTTGTTACTCCTTGACAAGTTTCAAAGAAGGAGCCCCAGCATAGCCTTTCCCAATTCTATGCCAGCGAGGGTCCTTTTAGAAGACGGCACCTGAGACGAGGGCTGCTGAGTGAGATGCTGGCGGAGAGAGGCTGTGCTTTAAACAGAAGATAAACTGCAGCTCTGACCCAATTTTTTTCTTACTAAAAATTGAAAACATTCTATCTCATGGGATGCTACAGCTCTGTGTTCAACCCTGAGAATAATTACCTAGAACTTAAAAGTGTGCTGTAACTTAATCATTACCCCTGGGAGCCGGGAGCCCCATGGCATGACTGTGTATTATATATGAAGCTCTGTACTATTTTCTAGGAAAATTTCCTTTTGCCTTTGAAAGGGTGAAATCTGAAACATTTGGCTGTGGCCTTTGACACTGGGGGAGTTTTTGGCCTTGGAATTTTTGCATGAGTCAAAAATCACTTTTTCTTGTGTAAGAGATTCCCGGGTTGCTCTTGTTCTTGTATGAATTGGGAGGAGTGCCTGAAATTGAGCTGGGGGAGGGCTGTTCTCTCCCCCTTACTCTTTTGATTTTTAGAATAGCCAACCCACTTGATTTATCAGTTGCTGACTTTCACGTATCCCCAGTTATATTCTGTGTGCTTTGGCTGCTTGATAAGACATTATTATTAGATACACAGGCAGTTTTAAAGGAGGGTACTTGTGATTTACAACAAAAGCATGCAGCTATAAGAGGGATACTTGACAGTAATGGATAAGCTTTCATTTTTATGCCAAAAACTTCCCATGAAGGTAAGAAATAAAGGGAGCAAGTGGCCTAACAAATATCCCAGGTGATGCCTATTACCTTGCTAAAAGGGTTTTTATTTTCTTGATGTTGGCATGGAAGAAATCTTGAAGGAAGTATATACATTTGAAATACTCAGAGCAAGCTTAGTTAAAGAGTTAGCTATAATAGTCTATTAATTTAATGGTTTAAATTAAGTACTCGGTAATGAAAAGCGGTTATAATGGCCACCGTTTAAATGCTTTAGGAGGAAAAGTTAGATTTTAGAAATGTTAGGCTCGTTCTTTGCAATATGCTTTCTTCTCAAGCTGATGAAATTTAGAACATTTTCAAATGTGAGATGCAGGCAGTCCCCAGGTTACAAATGAGATTGGTTCTGTAGGTTTGTTCATGAGTTGAATTTGTGTGTAAGTTGGAACAAGTGTATATGCCTATGACTTATAATAGCCTCCATTCATAAGTGCGAGCTGTTTGTAACTCGGGGACTGCTCGTACCTGATATTTCTTCATTGAGAAGAACTTTTTGAAATGGAGCTAAACTAAAACATTCTCTAAACTGACGTGAGCACGGTAGTACATAATCCATGGATTGTCTTTTGAGCACATACCATGGTAGCGTTAGACTGTTTGCCCTTGTTTACTTGGGGTCATCTGGCAGCCTTAAGGAACAAGTTACAGGGCAATTGCTTGGGTATAGAAGAGGTGATACAGTTATAAGAATGAAACAGGCCAGGTGTGGTGGCTCACGCCCTGCCATTCCAGCACTGTGGAAGGCAAAGATGAGACAATTGCTTGATGCCAGGAATTCTCAAAAACAACAACAACAACAAGAACATCAAAAACAGCCAGGCGTGGTGGCACAGGCATATAAGCCCTAGAGACTTGGGAGGTTGAACCAAGAGGGTCGCTGGAGCTCAGGAGCTTAGGAGCTTGAGCATGCATCAAGATATGATTATGCCATTGTACCCTAGCCTGGGTGACAGAGTGGGACCCTGTCTGCATAAAAAATAACAAAATGAATGGAACAGGCCTTAGGTGATTACTTTAATAAAAGAATACTATGTCAAATTCTATATGAAATGCAAAACTACTTTTTGTTTATTAAAGCTATTAGAAACCATTTATTGGGCTCGGCACCTGTGGCTCAATCGGCTAAGGCACCAGCCACATACACCTAAGGTGGAGGGTTTGAATCCCCAGCCCGGGCCCGCCAAACAACAATGATGGCTACAACCAAAAAATGGCCGGGCGTTGTGGCGGGC
>CAUYQV010002938.1:0-23405 GCA_963574575.1 Galagoides demidoff
CTTCAGTTTTCATCAGGTCTCCTCTGGCTCTCGGCCCCTGATTTTTCTCCAATCTCCTCTGACTTCAAATGTCTGTAAAACTCATCCTCTTCTTGATTTCAACATGCCCCAAACCCCACTCCCGTAAAGCCCTGATGAGTCTGGAGGATGCTTAACTGTAGATATATAGCTGAGGAAGCAGGGAAGAGAGGGGAGTAACTAAACTACAGCCCTTACAATGACTTGACATCAAACATTGGATGACCCAATTCTCAGGGAATTTTCATGATTTATTTTTATCTTCCCTTTTTGTTTTTCCCCCCATCTTCACTCTTCCTTTTATCCAGCATACAAATATTTCTCTTATTGATTTTTCTTGTAGTTATCACGTTAGCTGTCTTCTTTGAAGCGTTGTTCCCTCATTGTGACATTGTCTTAAAGGCGGCCAACCTGCCGCCTGTCTGTGGTGGCGGATATCATGACAATTATGCATGGACCATTTTTCTTTCTTTGCTCATCAGCTTTGGTTAGTGCTTGTGCATTTAATGTGTGGCCCAAGATAACTCTTTTTCTTCTAAAGTGGCCCAGAGAAACCTGAACACCTTGCTGTGATGTGTGAGCCGGCTGTCTAAACTGAGATCATACACACAGCTAAACAGGGCTGCTGCCTTCAGCCACACCCCTGCAAGGATCCCTCACCTTTGCCACCTTGTTGGGGTGTTTCTGATTGGCTGGTCCCAGGCCACGCACCTACTCCCTAATCACAAAGAACCCGGGGAAAATGAGTAATCTGCCTTTTCATTCCTCGTAGTGAAAGGCAGTCTCTTGTTCTCACTAGAAGTCGTACCACTGAGGAAACACAGGAAGGAAACCCAGATGGTAAGGAACTCCAAAGTAGCAAAAACTGCTGTTAGGACTAATTTGAATAATGACTGAGATAAATGGGCAGCCCCAAGGTGCTCGACAAAATGATTCAGAAATTCTGAACTAACTGATTTTCTCAGCACATATTCTGATTACATAAGGACTCAAACTTGTAAAGAAGAAAATTTCGGAGCTGGGCCTGGAGAGTATGACAAGATTGACAGTCCCCGCTCTTCGCTTGGTTGTGCACGTCGGGGGCCTCCCACCCATGGCTGTCTTTGTGTAACCATGCCTTGAACAGCCCACACCTCCCTCCACCCTGTCAAGCAATTACTTCTCTGTAAACAAACGCTTACCTTATCCTGCAAGCTGCTATTTAAAGGAACCTTGAAGCTGAACCCTTCTTTAAAAGGAAACATCTATTCGTGGTGGAAATATCACAATAACCCTGAAATCTTGCATATCGGGTGTTGCTTAAGTACCATTTTCCTACAACAGTGGAGCCACCGTCCTAAATACACATTTCTCGTGACATTTTCTGGGAGTCTGTATGACCCCAGAGGGCTTCCAGTTAGAAATAAAGTAGAAATGTCAACTGCAAGGAGCCCTTTACTCTGGGCCAAGTTGTGATTTTATTACTCAGCTTATTCCTGGCTGCCTAATAAAAACCTGCCATTTACTCTCGTGACCTCTGCCTATTCATTGGGTCATCTCTTCAAATGTCCACAGGCCAGACAGGACAGGCAGTTGGAAGTGCCCTCGCTGTAGCCAAAACGCAATTCTCCGGGCAGAATCGGAACCTGGAGGTCTTAACAATCAAGGTGGCCTGGCGGATTTGTCTTCTTTGGTCTAGATATACACATATGTGAGTTTAGAAAAATAAAAAACTTTCTATATTAAAATCAAACCAATATAGAAAACCACACAAAATAAATGCACCCCTTGAAGAAATTATCAGAGACGAACACCCTTATAACCACTACTCAGGTCAAGGATTTAAGTAAATGAGGTGAAGGCTATCTTAACTAGTTTGATGTAAGCATTCAAATCGTATTTACAATCACCACATGGTGCTCCATAAAATGCATTAATGTATACACAATCTATGTGTTTATGACTTAATGAAAAAAAAAAAAAAAAGCAAAACTTTGCCAGAGACCGGCAGTCCCTTCCACGTGCCCCTTTCCAATCACAACTGTCTCCTTCCCCCACAAACTGGCTGTATTCTGATGTTCATTGTGCACAGTTCTTACTGTTTCCTTCACAGTTTTATTACTCAAGTGTGCATCCATGGCGACTGTAGTTTTTTCTTGCCCATTTAAAGCTGTTAGCAGGTATTTGAAGGCATGAGATTATTATCATCCCTGTATCTCTCCCTCTCTCTCTTTCCAACCCCCACATTCTATGTGTTGACGAATAGGAATCATCTGAGCCGATCCTGCTGTCTGAGTTTTGCTGATGGTTCCCTTATGTCTGACCAGACTCAAGTTTGACCTCTTTGGCCAGAGCCCACCTGGTACATCGGGAGGAAACTAAGGTCTCATTTTCCTTTAGGATGTTAGCAGCCACAGATATGCAAGGTCTGGGTTCCATCATTTGTTAGGGGATGTAAATTGTGATACATGTATCCTAATTCAGTAAGATTCTCTTTTATTTATTAGTTGGGATACTTCTACAAAGAGACATTTCTCTGTCATTCATACAGACGAGACAGGGTAAATGTTTGCTCCGTCCCCTTTCTTTATTGGATTTCAAGAGAATAACTGGCTCCCTATCATCTTCCCAAGCTGCTCAACAAAATGATTCAGAAATTCTGAACTGATTTTCTCAGTATATACTCTGACTGTATAAAAGCTTCAAGTTTGCAAGACGTTGATATAATAAATATATGACTATAATTATGAGGATATATATTTAATGTATTATATATGTATGTAATGTATATGTAATGGATGAAATTGAAATTAATTAAATGGAATTAATTAAATTTTAAATGGAAATGATTCCATTATGATTTTTTTTTTTTTTTGAGACAGAGTCTTACTATGTTGCCCTCAGTAGAGTGCTATAGCATCACAGCTCACAGTAACCTCAAACTCCTGGGCTTAAACGGTTCTCTTGCCTCAGCCTCCTAAGTAGCTGGGACTACAGGTGTCCGCCACAATGCCTGGCTATTTTTTTGTTGCAGTTGTCATTGTTGTCTAGCTGGCCCGGGCCAGGTTGGAACCTGCCAGCCTCAGTGTATGTGGCTGGCGCTATAACTACTGTGCTATGGGCTCTGAGCCTCCATTATGATTCTTACTGATACTCAAATGGACTCATCTTTGGTCAGTGGGCATGGTTTCGGCTAGTAGGTACATCCTTTAGCTTCTGGTGGTCTTTGACAATCTCTTTGCTGTTTATCATAAGAAAATATTCCAGACTTATCTTGTATGTTTCTGGCTTCACACTTGAAATTTACACTATCTCAAGAAGCCCTGATTCCTCATGGTAGGAAACTGGGTGTTTCAATACCCATAACGAGGGGTGTTCCTTGCTGCAAGTTTTCTTACTATTTCTAAGCCTTTTCGGTGGACAGAGCTAGAACATTGATTTTACTGTCCTGCTACTGAGATTTCCAATTCCAATTCAGAACGTCCAGGTTTTACTTAATCTCTTTTCTATTATGTCTGTATCTCTTTCCTTCTAAACTAAGTGTCCTGGTTTTTTGAAGGACTCCGGAGATGATAAGATTAGAATATCCCACAATTAATCATTTGCTTTATCTCACATTCATCATTCAACAGTTTCAGAAAAACAAAACAAATACGACCACTACAGATAAGATTTCTGAAAATAATTAGGGGAAAAAAATGCACATTTCCCCTTATTTTCCCCAGGATTTTTGCAACTGTACTATCTATTTTCAGATCCTATAGCCATTGCGGACTTACTCTCTCCCTTTTAACTAGCTATGTTTGGTCTTCGCTTCATAAGGCTCTGCTTTTAATGCTCACCGCCAATCCTGAACATCAATGTCTCTGGTTATTTTGCTTATCTGAAGCTTGTTCTTTAGCAAAAGCCTCAAGGAGAGCTCATAAGAATAGCATAAGAATAGCATTCCCCACAGTCTTGCATATTGATGAAGTTACCTATGTCCTTCGTACTTAATAGTCCCTTTTTCTGGATGTAAAATCCTTGAATTCTATTTTCTTTCTTTAAGTACCTCTAAAATATTACTTTATTTTGCACTGGCATAAAGCATTGTTGTCCCAAAAGTCTGATGATAACCTAATTTCCCTTTCCTTTTCCAAGCTATTTCTTTTTTTTGGCTAGATGCCTAAGTAATTTTTTCTTCTTCAAGTGCAGTAATTTTACTAGAATATATTTCGGCTTTGGCCATTTAGGCCCAATTTTTCAGGTGCACCGTGTGTTTGTTTTTGTTCAATATGCAGGTTCAGATTTTTTTTTTTATTACCTGTATCATTATTTCAGCAAAGTCTTGAATTATAACTTCCCTTCACTCTGCTTTTCTTTTGCAGGGACTTGGATTGCTAGGTACCGGACATTCTAGGCTTCTGTTTAGCATTCTTATTTTCTCTGAAATATCTTTGGTCTTTTTCGTTTTGGTTTTGAAAAAAATTTCCTCCCTTTTACCTTCTGTTATTCTCAAGGTGTGTATCGATTGTAAGTTGAACCTTGAAGAATGCAGGGGTGAGTAGCACTGACTCCCCCACACAGTCAAAACTCCACACGCAATTTTTGACCTCCCTGGAGCTTAATGACTAGGAGCCTACTGTCAACTGGAAGCCTTGCTAACAATATAAACCGTCAATTAACACATATTTTTGGATATTATGTGTTTTATAGACTGTATTCTCACAATAAACTAGAGAAAAGAAAATGTTATTAAGAAAATCATGAGGGGGCGGGCATAGTGGCTCACGCCTGTAATCCTAGCACTTTGGGAGGCTGGGGCAGGTGGATTGACTGAGACCAGCCTTAGCAAGAGTAAGACCCCTATCTCTAAAAATAGCTGGGTATTGTGGCAGGCATCTGTATCCCAGCTACTTGGGAAGCTGAGGCAAGAGAATCGCTTGAGCTCAGGAGTTTGAGACCAACCTGAGCAAGAGGGATACTATGTCTTTACCAAAAATGGAAACCTGTAATCCTAGCACTGTGGGAGGCTAAGGCAGATGGATGGCTTGAGCTCCAGGAGGTCAGGGGTTCAAGACCAACCTGAGCAAGAGTGAGACCCCCATCTCTATTTAAAAAAAAATAGAAAAATTAACCTGGCATTGTGGTGCACGCCTATAGTCCCAGCTATTCAGGAGGCTGAGGCAAGTGGATCCCTTGAGCTCAGGAGTTCAAGGCCAGCCTGAGCAAGAGTGAGACCTCATCTCTACTAAATACAGAAAAACTAGCTGGGTGTTGTGGCAGGCACCTGTAGTCCCAGCTACTCAGGAGACTGAGGCCAGGGGATCGTGCAAGCCCAAGAGTCTGAAGTTGCTGTGAACTATGATACTGTGTCATTCTACCCAGGGCAACAAGTGAGACTCTGTCTCAAAAAAAAGAAAAAAAAATCATAGGAAGAGAAAATATATTTCCCATATACAAAGGAATCATCATAAAGGACTCCATCCGCTCTGACTTCACGCTGAGCAGGCCATGAGGAGGAAGCAGAGGAGGGGGTGAGTGGTCTTGTTGCCGGGGGTGTCAAAGGCAGAAGAAAGTCTGCATATCCGTGGACAAGCACTTGTCAACCTCACGCTGTTCAAGGGTCCACCGTATTGGTAGACTCCCGTGTTCCTTCTTGTTTGGTCTTCGTTCCCCAGATGACTCTTTTATCTTTTGCTTCTAATTCCTGTCTGTCACTTGTCATACGTTCTTTGAGCATTTTTAAAATCTCATTTATGTTGTTCTTGCATCACTTTCTCAATGCACTTTAGCTCATTTTGAAATAGCGGGTTAGCGTTTTGATCTGGTTTCTGGGCATATCTGATTGGCCTCCTTTCACTGTCTGTAGAGAACTACCTTGGTCTCTTTGTTCTTGTGGTAATTTTGTGCAGGTTTTGCCCTCAATATTTTTATGGTGTTTACTTTTATGGGATCGCAGTTTTCCTGGACTTTGAGAAGGAGGCCTGGCCCAGGGTAACTTTCCTAACTTCTCAGACCCCCCCTCTTTGGTTGCTTTTCTGCAGCTTTTAAAAATACGGCAGTTTGTCTTCGGAGATCTCCTGCCTCTCTTTTTGTATCCCATGTTTATGTGGACTTGATCTTTCTTCTGGTTGCATTGCCCATATTCGACTCTGTTTTGGTTCCACGCCCTGCTATTTCTCACCAGTTTATGGAATCTGGTCACTTTTGAACATTGACACAGAGGGCTCTGTCCTTTCAGAGGCTGTTGCAGACCCGCCCACTACAGCAGATCCCTCCCCTCTCAATTGCCCCTTCTCGGGCAGGACCTGTTGGCTGTTTGTGGATTCTCTTTTTCTCAGCTCCATCAGCACCTCCCTGCTTCTCCCTGTTCCCTCCTATGCTGAGACCCTGCAGGGTTTGTGGATATTAGTGATCCATCTTTACCTGCTGTGTTTTAGGATTCAGAGATGCTTTATCACTCAGTTTGCAAAAAAAATCTGCAAATTGGGGAGATTTGATCTCTAATTGCTCTGTTTGTCTGTAGGTGGAGAATTAGTGAATTTCAAAAACTGTGTTAACTTCCATCTTATAGACAAAGTCTGACAATTAAGATCGTGAACTCCTCCTAGAAAAAGTGCTGCCTGCTTCATGGCTGTGTAACACTACGGTCACCTTGCCCACACCCCTTGGGAACCTCTGCACTCACACCAGCACCTAGTCCACCCCTCAAAGCAATTTCGGAACTCTTTTTCTAGAATGACCAACAGCGCTATTGTCATATAAGATCTGACAATTAAATTCACAAACTTGTCACCAAGTGCTTCCATTGGCAGCACGGTGCCAACAACTCGGCCAAGTTCCACAGCCTTGGCCTATCAGTGTCTGAGAGCTGTGTTCTTGTCAACATCTGGGGGTGTCTTCCTGAGTGATGTTAATTGTTGTTGCACGTTTTTGTGACGTACGATGACAGTGCTGATGGTCATTCTAGAAAAAGGGTTCCAAAGTTGCTTTTAAGGATGGACTAAACTCTGGCATCAGGGCATAGCTTCCCAAGGGGAATACCTCAAAGGTGACCATAGTGATATTCAGCAAAGAGGTATGTGGCCTTTATGCTAGGATGAGTTTGTGAACTTCATTGTCACACCTCATATGTACAATAGTTTTTCAGGTTGTTTGTTTTTACTTGAACTGCCAGCTAATTTCCGTTAAAATCCAGACTATTGGCTTATCTTGAGAAGTTCTACTGTCTGGTTGCACTAGACTCTCGTTCCTAAGTGGCAACCACTGGCTGGAGCCGAGAGGCAGCAGCCCCCATCAGATGCACCCCAGTTTCCAGGTTGCTATGGCCCTGGCACTGTCCACTGTTCCACCATCTTCCCAGATCTACCTACACCTGCACCTGTGACTCCTGTCCAAGGGCCAGTGACATGAAGTAAGGACTAGCCAGAAGCCCCCTACCTTCTTAACCCGTGCTTTGTGCTATTTTATCCCCCCCTAACTTCCCCCACTCTGAGTCCAGCACACTATTCATGATGCTTCCATCCCTTCCAGATTTGCCTTCTAGAATCCCTTAGAAAATTTGGGTCTCTACCTTTCCAGGCCTCCTCCATCCAGCTCTTCATCCCATAAAACACTTGAGATTGCTGAGGCTACCTGTGGATACAGGTCCCAAGAGGAGGCCTGAGGCCCATGCAAGAGACAGAAGGGTTGACCATTGAAGGTCAGTCTTAGTGCAACCTAGGCAGGGGGGCAGAGTCTACATAGCTGGGGCAGCCAAGGGGCAAGTAAAAGCACTGGTTCTGGAGATGGGGCTGGAGCAAACCCTAGGCTGGGACAATAGAGGGGAAGGTTCTGTGGCCTGTGAAAAGAAAGAGTCAGATCTGGATATGGAGTAATGTTGGGTCAGGGATGTGTTTTGCAGACAGCGAATTCTGCCCAGTGCATTCCTTTTATATGCAGCCTGCTGCTCAACTTCAGGAGGCCCATGTTCCCAGAGACCTCTGGGCCACACCCACCTTAAACCATTATTCCAAAGAAAATCTTTAGATGCCTGAGTTGCTTACAATTCCCTAGAAGTCCCATGCTCTTCCAGCTACATGTTATACCTGCCATTTCTCATGTACGAATGCCCCTCCACCTTCACCCAAGCAAAAGAATGTCTCAGGTCTTACCTCCTCCAAAGACTCCTTGGGGGATCCAGGTGCTCTCACCTGTGCTCTCCTAGGACCCCGAGAAGAGCTTTCATCAACAGCCTTATCTGTTCCCTTATTTCTCTCTACTAAGCTAAAAGCTCCTTGAGAACAAAAAGACGTTCATGCTAAATTCTGTGTCTCTGATACCTAGCGTGTTACAGGTGCTCACAAATGCTTCCAAAATCACAGACACATCATACAGTGACAGGTTGGGACTAACTCCATTCACAGGAGAGTCTGGAGAGACCATCCACCTTGCCCCTCTCATGCAGCCTGTAGAGAGCCTGGGCGGGCATCCCATCAGCATCTTCATCTGCTAGGAATCCCTTTCTAATCACTTTAATTATTTTCTTGCGGGTTTCATCGGGGAGTCAATGGGAGGGAGAGCATAAAGACAGCCGGGCCTCCTGAGTTATTGCTCAGGGATGAGAACAAAGTCCTATTAGTCATGGAAATTCAAGAACAGACAAAGGTTTTCAGAATCAACTGTCATTACTGCTCATCATTTTCAAAGAGAACGTTCAGAGACAGGAGCATGGTCTGGACATTAAACAATGGCAGGTGGGAGAAGGTAGAGGGCTGCTTGTCATTGGAGAAGTGTGGCTCTTGCACATCTGCCTCTGGGAGATGTCAGACTGCGGGCAGGGTTCATGGTCAAAGCTACTGACCGTAAAGAGAGGAAGCAGCTGTCTGGCTCTGGACCTCTCTTCTTCCCCAAGCTAAGACCTCATTTCTTTCTCTTTGTTTTTAGGAAAATTTAGGGATCCCACAAGCAGAAGCTGTGGACACCAAGACAACTGACTATCAGCCCCCTGGGACACTGGGCATTGACCACAAATTGGGCTTTAGACTTCTCCCAGGATAGAATACTCAGCTAAATTCTGGCCCAGGAATTTGAGATCAAAGCCTATACCTAATCCCTGTTTTTTTGACCTACCAGATACTCCAGTCCAGTGGTTTTCAATCCTGAATGCACATTCAGGGTTGAATCATCTGGTACTTTTAAATATACCAGTGCCTGCACTTTTCTCCCAAACCAAATGAAGCCAAATCTCTGCGGATATAACTTGAGTATCAATATGTTTTAAACCCCCAGGAGCCTTAGTGATCTAATGCTACATTACAAATGAAAACTCAGTGACTTAAAAAAACAAACATGCTGTCTCATAGCCTCTGTGAATCAGGAATCTAGGAGTGGTGTGGCTGGATAATGTTGGCTTGGGGTCTCTCATGAGGTTGCAGACAGGATGGCAGCTGGGGGCGAGAGGGTCTCTTTTAGGGCAGTCCTTTCACATGGCTGTTGGGGGGAGGCCTCACTTACTTGCCACAAGGGCTCCTCCCCGGTTAGCTTGAGCATCCTCATGACATGGTAGCTAGCTTCCCCCACAGCAAGGGACCTAAGAGAAAGAGAATAAGACGGAACCAGGTCTTTCATGACCTAGCCTTGTCATTTCCACAGTGCCCTCTCGATTACCCAGGACGGTCCTATTCAAAGTGAACTTGTAACTAGGAAATAAGGCTGTTTGGGGGGCGGGGATATTTAAAGCTGACTACCATACCAGGTAGCTCTGAAGTGCAACTAGGGATGAGAATCACTGCTTCTAGTTCCTAGGGGGGCTGAGGACCTGTGAATTATCTCACTTAACTCAAAGTGTGAGTCTCCCGGGTATTTCCTTTTTAATAGATTTAAAGCTTTAAGCTCCAGGGATAATCAGCATTTTAAGTGCTATAGAGAGAGTGGAGAGTGAGAGGATGGGGGCTTTGGGGTCCCTCTCCAACGTGTACGCTCCCCCCATCCCCCTCTTACCTCTGACAAAGCCCTTTCATGCTCCTCTTGCATAGATTCTGAAGCAGACGAGACTTAATTCGTGTTTATTCTCTACACAACACAGCCAGAATGGTTTTGGTCTTTTTAACTATAATGAATACTTTCGTATATAATTCTTTGTTCTGCTAGCAGATTATTCCCTTGGGGTAGATTCTGTAACATGAAGATACTTGTTCAAATCTTTTTTTCTTCTCCCTCCTGTACAGAAGCCCAAGCACTTTTGCGGTTTTTGTTGTTGTTTTTCCATTTCATATTCTTTATCTTATTTTTAGCATATGAATCCAATCATTACCCTCCTATCCAGATTTGAGCAGTGGTCTCCCGGTAGTCAGAGTCGTGCTCCATGGGCTGCTGTGCCACTGGCCTCTCTCCTGCCCTCCACCCTAGCCTCCTGTCATGCCACTTCGCCCCTTGCTCGCTGCTTCTGGCCACACAGGATTAACTTCAGCTCGGAAAACATACTAATCTATTTCCCTCCATGGGGCTTTTGCATAAGCTCTTCCTCCAAGTCTGCCTCAGATAACTTGCAATTACCCTTCAGGTATCAGCTACAAGTCACTTCCGCAGAGAGATCTTCCCTGATTCCCCAGCCTGAGGGCTCTCCCATAGCACCTTGCTCTTTCCCATCGTTGCATTTATTGTGAATTGTAATCATGTACTTACTTGTGTGGTTCCTGGTTTGCTTCCATTAGACTAGAAGCTCCATGAGGCCAAAGATCACGTATTTTCAGCTGCTGCCTGCCCCCTGTCAGTACGTGACACACCACCTGGCATACAGCAGGTGTTCACAAGCTTCTTGTTGAATGAATGCTTGTGAATAGAAAACCAAGGCACAGAAACATTTAGAGATGTTCCCAAGACTGCCTGTGCAGATGGCAGATACCTGCCTGGCCCCGATGGTAGAGATGTGACATTCAGAATCCCCACTCCTTACCTAGGATCCATCCTGGCCCTAGAATCCCCTCTTGTGGAGAAGTTTCTATACTACCTGCCCTAAAGCTGGCTTCAGGGTCTCCCCATCGAGGAGATAGCCAAGTCGTAGGTGGTCAAGCATTTGTCCCGCACCAGAGATTGGTGGCTAGGCTCTTGTGTTTTGGTAGGGAGGACTCTTATCCCAGAACCTCAAATCCTTCTACCACAGGCCTTCTCGTGGTCCTATGAGTCTCCATCTGGGCCTTCAAGGACGCTGCCAGACAGCCTGTCCCCAAACGTGAAATGCATTGGCTAAAATTATTTAATAATCCACAAAACCACTGGGCTGTTCTTTCCATGACCTGTGTTCCTGCCATTCTCAGGGCACGGCTGGCAAAAGCAAAAGACAGCTGGACAACGGCCTTGACAAGCCTTCCTCATCCCTGGGCACTGGCCAGACCCGGTGCTGCAGGGAACGGCAGGCAGGCTGCAGGACCCTGGGGGACTTCTAAGAAACACAAGTGGAGCCAGAGATGGAGCTTTCAACTGGTTCCTCTGGCTCCCAAGTCCCCACACTTGCCTCCCACCCCGCAACCACCTTTGTTGAAGCTGCACCTGACCCATCTGTCTCCCAGGGGCCGGCCAGGATCTAAGTTCCTCTCCATACCAATATGCACCCATCCCAGGAGCCACTCATACCTTTTTGGCTGCCACAAAATCCATCAGTGGATCTCACTGAATGCCCAGATAGAGGACATCATAGCCAGATTAATCCCTAAGAGTCACACTGGGATGCCAAGGAGACACAAATGCCTTGATCACTGGCCCATCCCCTCTCTAGGAGGTTTCCTGTGATTCTCACCATCCCTTCTGTCTAATCAACCTTCCCTGCCCACCACGTCTCTGTGTCCAAATTCTGAACATCCCTGCCTGCTCCCTGCAGCCCTCTCTGTCCTGCAGCTGCAGGCGATCCCCCCACCTGACCACACAGCATTGCCGCTCCACCCTCACAATGACCCTCAGAACATACTTTCTGTTTTCTAATCATGTTACTTTTGCACATATTTTAACAGTTCCTTTCCTCAGAACATTGTGCACATTTCTCTGGTCCACGCCTCCTTGTCTGTACACTCCAGGGAGGATAAGACATGCTAGGAAGACTACTGGCTTTGGTGTCTGACAGATGTGGGTTGATTTTCCCTTTCCTCCTTCTTCCCCTTCCTCTCTTCCTCCCATAATAATTCTCAAGGCCTCCAGGTGCCACGTGGCACCCCCACTAGAACGCAGCCTCTGCCCTCACGGAGTTTAGAGGCTGACAGAGTTCTAACCTCCAGCCCGCTGGCTGTGTGACTTGGGAAAGTTGTTTGATCTCCATGAGCCTCAGTTTCCTCACTTATGACGCAGTACTGAGCTTCATCCTAATGTTCTCCTAGGCGTGTTGGAAAACTTAAATGGAGTAATGTACAGAAACTTCCTAACACTTCACACGTGCTCAGTAAACCTAAAATTTGTCTCCATCGTCCTCAACTATAATAGAGATTCAAGAATGTTCAAGAGGAAGGAAAGGAAGAAAATAATAAAGAAAGTTGATCTGAGAATGTTCCCTGCATGGCCCGGGCTCACTGTGTCCTTTTTACTTTCCTGTCTGGATTTTAAAAGGAGATGTTAATTGCAGCCTGAGGGACTCAGCTCGGGATAAAGACACCAGCTTCTCAGATTCTTTTCGGGCTATCCCGCGTGTACGTGCATCCAGAGCCCGGGCTCGGACCTCGTCCCTAGACTAATTACACTTCTTCCTTTAATTCCTCTAGTGGTTTTCAGCGTCCCTAAAACTGTTGCCCCCAGGCTCCCCACTGAACTTCTGCCCTTCATATTTATAACCCTCTGGTTTCTCTCCTTCCTGGCTTCCCAGACAGTGGTGCAGACAAAAGGACCATTTATAATGGCTTTTCTGACAGCTGGACATTATTTAATTACAACTTCTGGCAGCCACATAGTGTGCTGGAGGCTATTTAAAGTGCTGGATGGCAGGAGGAGAAATGGGGAGACTTACAACCCTTGGGGGGCAGGAGTGAGGAACGCCAGGGTGGGCAGTGACCAGAACAGACTCTCAGGCCCCCTGAGAGTTCAGGGGTGTTTCTCAGAGCTTCTGTGGAGGAAGGCAGGGATGATGTCAGCCCCTGCTCCCATCCCGAGGCCTCTCTGGGGGTGAAGGGTGTTGCAGAAGCAGCAGCCTCAACCTGAATAGAATTGTCTATTGTCCAGATCCACCACCACCCCATGTTTTAGAGCAAGAAGTTGAGTCACGGAGAAGAAAAGGGACTTTTCCAAAGCCATGTGGTAACTGATACCTCGCTGAGGTGTCCTTCATGCATCCTGAGCCTTGGTGCTGCCCCTGTAAATAAGTGACACTAAGCTGATATGTGCTTAGTTTTGCACATATCAGCTACACACTGGCCAGTGTCCTCTTGAAGGACTGAGCCACAGCATGTGTCATTATGGGCACAAAGAAAAGTGAGATCACAGATGCCAGCAATCAGTGATCTGGTCGACCCCAGGAGAGGCTTTGGTTTGCCATCAATTTGCAGCAGCCAGTCTGTTGAAGTGCGGGCAGCGGCAGCCAGAGTCAGGTCGGAGGACTCCCTGAAAGTGAAGCAGGGGCTGAGGGAGGCAGGTCTACCTCAGTGTGCTGTCCCCTGGGGAGGGAAGGGCAAAAGGCTCAGTCTGAATACGAGTATTAATAACCGTGATCATAACAACAGCCCCATGAATGGCAAGCTATCATCATCATTAGTGTCATTGTTATTAGCATGTCACCTTCACAGCATCTCTACAAAATATGTATTATTTTCATGATTTTACAGATGAGGAAATGGAAGCTCAGAATTATTAACCACACCCTACGCTTCTCCTAGGCCCTGGTGGAAACTAAATTCAAAGCCAACACTGTCTCGCCATCTTCCCACCACACCGGCAGTGCTCAGTCCTAACGCCGTGTACTTAATTGCACATTAGAACTCCCCTGTGAACGTTTAAAACACGCCGGTGCCCAGGTCTATCCACAAACCAGTTGAATCTGAATCTCTTAAGGCGAGGTCCTAGAATCAGTGTTCTAAAATGAGTCTAGGGCAGTGTCTTTCAACCTTTTTTATCTCACCGCATCTATATCTATGGGTAAACTTCCACGCCACACTTACAGTATGTGGATCAAGAAAAAGAGTTTTAAAAAGGATATACTTCCCGTGCTTTGAACTTCTTTTGAAAATAATTTCATTAGTGATCTTTAAAAATATTTGCGGCACACCAGTTGAAAATCACGCTGTGTGCAACCACAGCTGAGGCACCCTGAAGGACAGAGGGGTCCCCACCTGTGTGGCAGCTGTAATGGGACCCACTCCCACCACCACCTCCCCACCACTGCTAAAATCATTCCACAGGACACAGCAGGCTGATGCTTGGTGGCCAGGGCTGCACACCACTCTCTCAACTTTTGATGACCCCAGATCTCTCTGTGGTTCTCTCAATTGCCCTGCTGATGTCACCCTCCTGTCTACTGTCTCCGTTCCTGCCATTGTCCCTAGAGATTACCCACCTTCAGTCCCACTGGGCATACATTCTCTGACCGGTCTGCTGATCTCTGCAGCTTCAGCAGCAGGCTGGCTGACCTTACCCTGTAGGCTGGGTGTGGGATGGAGATTTGTATGCAGGAGGTTGACTGGGGCATGCTGGGAAGATCAGCATTGTGGAAAGGAAAGAGAGGAGTCAGATACTTTTTTCCCCATTCTTGAGATACTTTACTAAGAAGAATGTGTTCCAACACCATCCAGGTAAACATCTTTTTTTGCATCTCTTTATGGCTGAATCGTATTCCATGGCATACACATACCACAGCTTATTAATCCATTCCTGGATTGAAGGCCATTTGGGCTGCTTTCATGACTTGGCAATTATGAATTGGGCTGCAGTAAACGTTCTGGTGCAAATGTCTTTGTGGTAAAAATGATCTGTGTTCTTTTGGGGTATATTTCAAAATAACTATGAGTAAATTTTAATGTCTTACCACAAAAAACAAGTGAGGTGATGGTAATGTTAATCAGTTTGATCTAACATCCCATGTTATATATCAAATCGTCATGTTGTACCCCATAAAGGGATACAGTTTATGATTTTAATGAAAAATTAAATTTTAAGAAAGAGAGGAGTTGGTAGTAAGACCCCCAATGCTGGAGGGAGTTCTGAGAGAGGTCCCACAGTATCCCCGTGACCCCTGAGCTGTGGGCTGAATGGTGTGGGAGCTGGAGAAAGAGCCTCCTTCTAGAGAATTGGAATCTCTCTTCTGGAGCCCAGCACAGGGCTTGGACAGGAATTTCATCCACCCCAGTCTACATTATTATTGCAGCCCTCCTGCCTGCGGAGAATGTCACTCAGGGTCTCAACACTCCCAGTCAGCCTTCAGCAAGAGTTGTCGTATCTGCCTGGCATGCCCCACTCTCTGTGTCCCAGGATTTGCTCTGGGGGCTACAAGGGCCACTTTCTTCCCCATTTTTACCTGTGTCTGAGAACCAATCATCAGTTCAGCTCATTGCAACCTCAGGAGTGAAGAAGGGGGTTTCCTTGCCCGTGGGGAGTTCACAAGGAAGTGGGGGAGATGAAAGCTGAACTGGCAGGGAAATTGCAATACGGTCATTACAATAGCACCCCACAGAAGCAGCTGCTCCGGGCAGGAGGTGACACGTTCGATCTGGAGGCAGGTCAGGGAAGAGGCCGCCATGAAAGAAAGGCCTTCCAACGATGTTGGAATTCTGCAGCAGGATTTTGAAGGCTGAGCAGAAGTTTGCCAGGCAGATATGGTGGAGGGAAGCATTCCAAGCAGAGGTGTGTGCAAAAGCTGGGCCCCTAACCTTGCAGGGTGTTAGCAAGCGGTGTGTACTGGGTTAACATTAGGAGACAGGGGAGAAGGGACCCAGGAGAAGAGGCAGAAAGGTGGGTGAGGGCAGACAAGGCAGGTCTCTGGAGCCAAAGGAACTTGAGCCTTGCTTTGAGCCCTTGCTCCCCACTGAAGAGTTTTAGCGTGGGCTGCCCCATGCTTTAAATGCATGACATGACAAACGGGTTCCCTGTCTGTTCTTCCCTCATCCATCTTCTGCTCCTGGGTCTCCAAAAACAAATCTCTCTTCTGTTTGGTTGCTCTTATTTCTCTTTGTCTATCCCCCATTGGATATAAATAAGTAAGACTCCCTGGCTGCACCCAACCCCTTACACTGATGGTTCTTGGGGCTTCTTTGCAGCCATGGAGACCGTCCCAGTGGAAGGCTGCAGGAAAATGATCTGCTAGCCCCCTTCCCCAAGGCCCCCTGTAAGGTCGAAGGCTCTGGTGATGTCTACAGAGGGGAAGTGACTTCCCTGAGTGCAACACACACATCATTCAGAACACGGATGGGACTGGCCACGTTTTTTTCTTTTTCATATATCAGGTCATTATGTTCCTGTCCAGAATGAAAAGTCAGTCCTGAACAAAACTGTGTCATTGGGGGTTTTGTCTTCTGGGCCCTTCCCCTAAAACCTCTCTGGACTACCCCCCCCTCCTCCCTGCCCTGGTCCTTTCATGTGCTCCCCAGCACCCAGAACCTTCCAGAGGATCACAACCCATTCTGGAAACTCACTCGGCTTTCTCTAAGGAACCCTTCTGCTTCTCTTTGTGACCTTTTGTTCCATCAGAACTACACTGTCCCATATGCCATTCCCTGTATTATATCAGTGCTTTCTAATGAAAAGTAAAAACTGCGCTGAAGTTACAATTAGTAGAAAATGTTCCAACTCCGCCACTTCTTGTGACCTTGTGCAAACACTAATTTCCTCATATGTAGCTAAGGTTCGTTGTAAACTCTTGCTAATGACCCTTTATTTCTGATATTCTAGGATTCTAATTCATCCGGTGGTATTCCGGAGTTAGCTCTTTCAGGCTTAAAAGAGCTCGTTGTGTACACCTCTTCCCAGCCCCCGTTCTGAGTTAGGAGCCCAAGTCAGCCCTGGTGGGAGTATTTACACCTTGGAAATGGGCAAATGCTACTAATTCAGACCTCAGTGGTTTGCTGACCCCCACTGCATCTATCTTCTTCTACCTCAACGAAAAGCAGGATCTATATCCTCACAAAGACTCTGGAAAGTAAATGAAGCCTAAACCCAGGAGGAAATGGTATATCTGGGCTAGTTCAGTAAGTAGATGAGGAGGGACCTTCAGGGTGACATCACATGTTTCTTCAATTCCCACTCCGGATCTTGGGTTCATGTTGTTCTCCCCACCTGTCATTCTGTGCCCCCATCATCCACCTTCACGTCTCAAAATTCTCCCAAAATGTTCTGGAAGAAAATACTTCCAAAATCTTACAAACAAGCTTATCAAATCTTCAGCAGTTCCTCAGTCGACATCCAGTTTTCCCTCCTCTGACTTGTCGAATAACCGCAAGCCTGCATGTCCTTCCCCACCTGGAAAGTAGGTTTCCTCCAGATCTTTCCCACTTCCTCCCCGTGTTGGGCTCACACAATATCCTGCGGACAGTGAGTGTTCGATTAATATCTGGGGCAATGAGAAGCTGGCAGATGCGCTGAAGGAATATGGTTCCTTTGTATTCTGAACTATTTTTGTTGGCAATGTAGTACAAGCTTATGATAACGAATTTACATAATGAAAATGGTATGTAAAGAAAGCCTCTCGTTTCCTCCCTCATTTCTTATTCCCTCATCACCGCTCACCACCCGGGGTAAACAGCATTACCAGCTTTATGTGTCTCCTCCCAGAAATAGCCTCAGCGCATGAAAGCACCTATGTCTGTGAATGGACCTTTTTCTGTTGCACAAATGGAAGCACATGGCCGTTTTTCTGCTTCGTTATGTCTCAAAGATAGTTCCACGGACACAATTAGACCAACCTCATTCTTTTCTGAGGCTGAGTGTTAGTCTATCATTTGGATTGATCATATTTTTGGAGATCAGTCCCCTGCAGATGAAAGTTGGAGTTGCTTCCTGTCTTGGATACTACCAAGGATGCTGCAATTACTGTCCTTGGATGCACATCTTTGCCCAAGCATATCTATGAAAAACATACCTTAGAAGGGAATCAAAGAGTAAGAATGTTTTTAATTTTGGTGGATCGTGCTGCATTTTCTTTCAAACACGTAGAGACCTGAGGCTATTCTCTCTCCAGCAATCTTTATCTGCTTCTTCATTCTTACCCGCTGCTCACGTCCACCTTTGCTGGCACTGGAAGCCACTGTCATTATTTTAAAAGTCATTCCAGAAACACCCAGAAAGTGACAGAACTCGGCCAGCTTTGTGCTGCCACGAAATAGAGTTGGACAAATGCCTCATCTCAGATGTGCAGGTGCCTCTGCCCCAGTGAGTGGACCTCCTGACATTATTTCTTTAAGCACATCCAGTTCAATCTCTGAGCTGCTTCTTACCATTGCCCACAGATCAATAGCCAAGATAGGGAAGAGACCCAGCACACAGGTCTCACTCCCCTTAGCCACTCCCTCCGGGGCACGGAGGAAAGAGACCAAAGGGTGCAAGCGAGACTTCCCTAGCTGGCTCTGGCAGGCGAGGCATGGGCCCCTCTGTCTCTGAACTCTCTGCTTCCCTCCCTCCCACACACGGAGCACATCTTTATTTTCTAAGGTATATTTTCAGTCTACTTCTGGAAGTCACTACAAAAGCCACAGGGAAACTGAAGATTAAGACGGTGTTTGGTGCTCTCCAGGGTGATAGTAACCCAGAAAGCCAGGAATTCCTACTTCCTACCTTCTTAACATCCCCTCTGCCTGGTAGAGTTTCAAATTAGGGAGTTGCTCTCACAGGAAAACTGGCGAGATAAACAAGGAACATTGTTTTTATAGACGGGCAAGTCCTCATGGCCCTTGACGCGGTTACACTGGAGTGCACACACGTGCATGCACACCCACGTACACTCACACGCTGAGAGCTGGAGTGTGGCCCATCGCTTCTGATTCTGAGATGGCTGAGACCACAAAGTGAGCTTGAGTTGGCCAGAAAAAAGCCTTGTTGAGCCTACCCTGAGGATTCCAGCCCTGTCTGACTGCCTTACTTCCTAGCGACCAGACTGCAGAGGGGACACCACACCCATGTAGTGAACTCTTTACCCACACAACCCCTACCTAGTAGTTAAATATGGCCCAAGGAGGCTCCTGGATCTCAAGTGGCAACTGCCCCTATTGGGGGTGATTTAAGAAGGGAATGAGCAGAGGGAGGAAAAGCTGGAATGGGGGTGGGTGGAACCCTCTTTCCAACAATCAGCTTGGGGTGTGAAGGGGTGTGAAAGTGCGCCTTCTGGGGCATGTGCCCTGGCCTTCCAGACTCACTTGTCTTTACGTCCCCAGTGCTGAGTGTGACAGAGCCCACTGAGGGCTTGACCTGGAGGGAAGAAGCCTCAGAGAGGACAAGATTACTTTCTTTGGGCTGAAAGGCACAGAAGAGCAAGGGATGTGTCATGTGTGTCTCCAAGGATAATCTCCATCCATGGGGTGGAAGCCACAGGGAGACAGACGCCAACTCCATCTAAGAAATGCTTACAGCAGATAATTTCCAATAAGGACTCGTCTGCTTTGAGAAGCTGTCATTTCCCCATCACTGAAAGCATTCAAACACAGAAAGAAACATTCTAGGAGGGTTTCGGGGAGACTTTGGGCTGGGTGGATTTTAAGATTTCACAACCCCTGATAATTGAAGATTTTGTGTTATTGGAGTCTGCATGTGTTCGAGGTCTGTCTGCAGCAGCGGGAGGAACGTGATCCCCTCTAAAAGAGCTGCTTTCCACACCGGGAATATCCATTCTCCAAGGAGAGGACTGAAACCTTTTCATTCCCCCCTTTCCTCTTTGGCAAAATGAAACCAAGGTTGAGCCATTAAGCCCCTGCTTGTTTAGAATCTTGCCCGCTGACGAGCACAGGCAGGGAGGCACTGTGGCCTATCTGTGAGATCCCAAGTAAATATTTTATCTCCAGCCTCAGCAGAGATGGAGAAATGGGCCTTTCAGAGATGGGCGGCCTCTGGAGCTTCCTACTGGCAGTGCAGCCTCGTTTAGAGGAGAAGGGGGACTTGTCACTCACTTGGGCCATCAATCTTGAAGCCTGAACCACTCGGAACTTAGGCCCCCTAGAGTCAGAATTTGACAAATGGCAAAATAAACTCAGCACGCGCAGATGAATGAGGGGGGCCCCCGGCTATTAAAAAGCCATTGTCGTCTTCCTGCGAGTGCACAACCGCGGGCCCCCACCCCCAGGTGCGGGTGCAGGGAAGGCACCAGCAGACACACGGGCAGTCACCTGCCTTGGCTGGCAGCTCGGCCCAGGCCTGCTCCCCAACACCCACCATCCCTGTCCAGGACCGTCCCCCAGGAGTCATGAGACCCTCAAAATTAAACCAGATAATCAAACAACAAAGAGGAAGGCTCCTGGGCGGAGGCGGAGAAGATTGGTGATGCCGAGAGCTAGTTATTCACTGGCAAGGGCCCTGGCGTACAAATGGAAAAAAGACTAAGTGTGAACGTCAGCTACCAGGACGGATGGTCCAGGCCTGGTCAATTGGTTCAGGGAGGGAGGACAATGAGAAAATTAATGAATTGTGCTTCTGTTACGACTTCCAAATCCATGTGATTCTTAGCTTCTGCCTTTCTGCTGGCCTCATAAAGTGGGCGAGTGAGTTCCCTCCAGAGCAGTGACAGCTCAGAACAGGTGCACGGTCCTACCAGGGAGCTCTCCTGTGCTGACAGCAAATGCTGGGTGGGGGGCCTCCACAAACCAGCCCTGCAATAGAGAAGCAAGAAATACAGCTCTCTGCTCTGCACGTGAGCGAGTGCTGGACTTGCACCACTGTGGAAATCACGTCCCTTGGGGAAAGTAACTCTCCCCCAGGGCCCACGCAGCTTCCAGCCAGAAAAGGACGGAGCACCAGCTTCCCCTCAAGTATCCCGGGATCTCCCTCCATCAGTTCTCAAAAGAAGTCCAAGTTCAGTGTCATCAGGACAGATCCTTCTTTCTGTCTCGCCCTCTTCCCTCTGTCTGCTCTCATTCCTTTAGCACCTCTCTTTCTCTCTAAAAAAAAATCTGAGGCCCCTCGGATGAAAATACAGCTGGCACTCTGTAGTCACAGCTTCTGCAAGCTCATATTCAACTCACCACGGGTCAAAAATAATAAAAACTAAAAATAACAATACAATAAAAATATGTAAAATATCGCATAACAACTACACTGGGACCTCTGTAAGTTGACCCCCCCCCCAAAGGACTCTAACAAACTGGTGCACTTACAGAGGTGGCCAACACAAGGAACTAGGCCTACGGCGCTGGTACGTACATGAGGTGCATGTCTGATCTATGAACATTAGGGCAACTTAAGGAGGCAGTCAACGCAGGGAGGTGCTCAGCTGTGGAGGTTCTACTGTGTTTCCCCAGCATTTACATTGTGTTAGGTGTTAAAAATAATCTAGAGATGAGTTAAGTACATGGGAGGATGTGTGTAGGTTACATGATAACACTACTCCATTTTATACCAGGGATTCGAGCATTCACAGGCTTCGGTGTCCGTGGGGTGTTTTGGAAGCAATCCCTTGTGGAATCTACAGGGCCATTGTACCGAACAGCTGGTAAATCTCCTGGTCCAAGTGCATCCTGTTTTAGCCAAGCCCCAGAGAAGATAAGGGATTTTCCTAGAGTCACGGAGTAAATCGGTGTGACTAAGAGCAATTCTGGCATTTTACACCTGACCCGCGAAGGTCTGACTGTTCCCCACTGGCGTGGGGAGAATGCCTGGGGGGTGCACATCTGAAGACTACAGTCAGATGGTCTTCGCCCCCTGATGGGCAAGGAGGGTATCTGGGCGAGGAGGGCACCTTCCGTGGTTGAGAAACCCAGCTGCATGTCCTAATCAGAAGACACGCAGGAGAGGGAGAAAGAGCCGCGTGGAGAGAGGGGCCAGAGGAGAGGAAGAGGCTCTTGGAACCTGTTTGATCTGCATATCCCGGGAACATTAAAAGATGTCATTCTGAGGAGTTGAGTGGGGCCTAATGTGATTTCAGTGACAGAACTGAATTAAAATTTAAAAGAGAAACGTGGTTGGCATCCTCAGTGCAGACCGACGATTGCTCTCTCTCCCAGAGTCCTGGGAAGACCCTGGAGTGTCTGCCCTCACGTTAGCCATGAGCACCAGGGCACCAGAGGAAGAGGAGAGCCCCACCATGGCAGACTCCCCCCTCCAGTGGGTCTGGGTCAAGTCCAGACTGCAGCTGCTGAGGTGGGGCAGGAAGCCAGCACCCCAGCCAGCTGGCCCCCAGCTTGCTCAACCTCCAGCTCCCACAGCTCCACTCCGCCTCCTCCTCTGGTGGGCCCTGGCAGGTGCCAAGCATGGAGCCTCCTTCCTCATCCCTCCAACCCCCAGACTGTCCCCATTTCTTTATTTATTTTTATTAAATCATATCTGTGTACATTAATCCAATCATGGGTACAACATGCTGGTTTTACATACAATTTAAAATGCTTTCATCAAACTGGTCAACATAGCCTTCACGGCATTTTCTTAGTTATTGTGTTAAGACGTTTATATTCCACACCTAGTAAATTTCACATGTACCCTTGTAAGATACACCGTAGGTATGGTCCCACCAATTATTCTCCCTCCACCCATCCTCCCCCCTCCCCTCCCCTCCCTCTCCCCTTTCCCCCATATTCTTGGGCTATAATTGGGTTATAGCTTTCATATGAAAGCTATAAATTGATTTCATAGTAAGACTGAGTACACTGAATACTTTTTCTTCCATTCTTGAGATACTTTGCTAAGAAGAATATGTTCCGGCTCCATCTATGTAAACACGAAGGAGGTAAAGACTCCATCTTTCTTTAAGGATGCTCAAAATTCCATGATGTACATATACCTCAATTTATTAATTCATTCATGGGTCAATGGGCACTGGGGCTTCTTTCATGACTTAGCAATTATGAATTGGGCTGCAATAAACATTCTGGTACATATATATTCGTTATAACGTGATTTTTGGTCTTCTGGATATATACCTAGTAGAGGAATTATAGGATCAAATGGCAGGTCTATTTTTAGATTTCTAAGTGTTCTCCAAACATCTTTCCAAAAGGAAGGTATTAGTTTGCATTCCCACCAACAATGTAGAAGTGTTCCCTTTTCTCCACATCCACACCAGCATCTCTGGTTTTTGAGATTTTGTGATGTGGGTTAATCTTACTGGAGTTAGATGATACCTCAAAGTACTTTTGATTTGCATTTCTCTGATAATTAAGGATGATGAGCATTTTTTTCATGTGTCTGTAGGCCATGCACCTGTCTTCTTCAAAGAAGTTTCTCTTCAAGTCACTTGCCCACCCTGAGATAGGATCACTTGTTCTTTACTTGCTAATACGTTTGAGTTCTCCGTGGATTCTGGTTATTAAACCTTTGTCAGAGACATAACCTGCAAATATCTTCTCCCATTC
>CAUYQV010002941.1:0-15325 GCA_963574575.1 Galagoides demidoff
CCACAACATTCATGTTTTTTATTCAAGACATTTTCGTTTCATGTGTCTGATGTGTGAGGGAATATTTTCAGTACTGAGAATATACATGTAGAAGGACAGACAGAGTTTGTGTCCTGATGAAACTCAGTTTAGAGGGGAAGAAAGCAAATCCACAATCATAGTAAAGTGCAGTAAATATTAGGGGCTGTAGTAGAGGCTGTACCTAATGCTAAAAGAGCCAAGTAGAGATAAAGGAAAAAACATATACGTATAGGCTGAGGAAATTTCATCTGCCTCGTGTCCTGAAGGAAGATAATGTATTTGATCCATAGCAACAGCTGGAGTGAAGGATACGTGGAGAAGTGATACGAAATAAACTATGGGGGATAGGTAGGCTGAAACCTTCTATGACAAGAAGCTTGAACTTCATTCTGCAGGAAATTGAGAATTTTCAAAGGATTTTAAGGAACTATCACTTTGACAGAGTATGGAGGATGTATTGAAAGGATGAAAGGTTGTGCATAAAGATACCAGACAGAAGTCTTTTGAAGTGATTTTGGAGAGAAATTCTAAAGCACTGAACTCCGGGAGTGACAGAGATGTTGGAACTTAGCTCCTCTAGATCACTTAGTGACTAGGTTTTCAGTGAGGAGGAAGAGTCCACCAAGTCCGTGTCTTGGGTCAACAGGACGCCTACTCTCTAAACAGGTGGAATGCTCAGATAATTAAATAGCCAAATAAAGACAGATCTGAGGGTCGAAAATCACGCTAAACATAATAAAATTTATAGAATTTTAAAATTAGTTTATATTGACTAATAACTTGTTTCTATTTTACTGGTGACATAATAAAATAGCTCTATTCAAAAATGAATTTCAAAAATAAAATCATTCCTAAAAACCCATCACTAACCGTATTTTTCCATGTACAATGCACACTTTTGACACAATTATTTGAGGGAAAAATGAGGATGTGCATATACACGCATAGTATGCCTTGGAAACGGGGATGGGGAGCCTGGCAGGTGTCTGGGGGCCATCCTGGGCCCACCATGCCCTCCAGCCAGGGCACACCAGGGGCGCAGGATTCCAGTCCAGGACGATTCAGGATCTGGCGGGAGTGAGCTGGGGCGCCCTCTGCTGAGTACCAGGATCAGGGAAGGGAGCCTTGGTGGGGCTGGTGGGGCAGGCTGGGGTAGCACAGATAGAGGACCAGAACTGAGCTGCTGCACATAGAGAGGACCAGGAGATGAGTGCACAGGCCCCATGAACCTGCCTGGCTGCCCCGGTCCAGCAGCCTAAGAAGCAGGGCACGTCCACGGCCATCTCACCAAAGGCCCCCCATGGCCGGGAGGGCAGGGCTCCTGGGAGAGAGGGGAGAGGCATCCTTTACAGAGCTGCAGAGCCTGCTGCTGGAGGCGGTGCCCTGTACGTTTGCCCAGAGAGTGTTCCACCTCTCCAGACGTGTCTCTCCCAGCCTAGAGTCAATCACTTTCTTCAAGCGCATTTTCCGGAAAGTTTGCGCCCCAAACGTGAGTGCATATCATGCCTGGGACCTCATTTTACTTGTCAGAATACAATATAGTTTGAGTTGTAGAATATATCAGCTTGTCTAAACTTACCTATGAATTATGTGTACACTATGACCAATCCGAAGTATTATTTCTACCTTATAACTTTGTTAGTTTGTTAAGAATATGGTTTTCATTACAATGCTACACTGCTTAAAAATTTGTTTACTATCACTGCAAAAACAAATAATTTTACCTTCAGTGTTGCCGTTTTTAAAGAACTTAACAATTTCATATCCAGTAATGCCATGTGTTTTATCTATGACAAAATAGACTTCTAAAAGCTTTCCTTCAATTCCATAACTTGAATGAAAAAATATTGAACTAGGGCGGTGCCTGTGGCTCAAGGAGTAGGGCACCAGCCCCATATGCCGGAGGTGGTGGGTTCAAACCCGCCCCGGGCCAAAAACCGAAAAAAAAAAATATTGAACTACGTTTAGAATCACTTTTCTATTTAAAGTATTTGATGACACTGACATAAAATTGACATTTAATTGCTATGGAATTTTTCTCCTACTAAGGGGTAAAAAGATAACAGCTATAACTTTAGTTTTTATATGTAAAAGAAACCTTGAAATCAAAATAAGTGAACTTACTTAGAAGAGTAGGCATCTGATCCAAATGAATTGTGTCATGTTTCAAAAAGTGATCTAGAAACCCACTTGACTACATCTTCTAGTTTTCTTTGGACCCAATCTCCAAAAGAGACCTATTAGCTTTTGTAGTACACACTGATGCTACTTTAGCAAATTTGTTATCTTCTATTTACAAATGTTCATTCATGTTCCCTGATGATAATGGATGGCAAATGTCAACAAACATTTTTTGCACATTATATATTCAACATCAAAATATCTTGAGCTGTGGAAGACCAGTACTTAATGCATTCAATAAATATGCACTTTTGTTTTTTTCAATTTAATTTTTTGCTTAAAAGGGAATATAATGCAAAATTTAAAATTATTACTAAAAACAATTGAACCTTCACATATTTGCACCATATAATAAATGTCAAAATTATTCCAGCAACAGAATTTAAATTACTATATATGTCTTCCATTTCTGGAAGCCTTTATTTCCTGTCTATATTTCATGTATGCCCAGCTAATAATGTCCCATGTTTCCCATTGATTGCACTGATTGATGTGCTTTTTGTACCTCACAAATGTCTGCATGGACCCCAGCACAATTGGCTAATATAGGGAGTATCATCAGGGGTGTCAATGTGGAGCGCCCCCTCCTGTTACCATTTGATATAACATGTAGTTCGTTTCTGTTAGAGGGAATGGGAGTTGAACCATAATGTGTCTGGAAAAAAGTTCGCATATAAGGACTAGCCATATTTCTTATTTTATCAGAGTGAGAACTGTGTTCATTGTATGTACATCTCACATTAGTGGACAAGCCCATCTTAGAAGCATGCAGAAAAAAGTGAAGTTCTACTAAGCCCATCCAAGACTACTTTAAATAACCTATTAATAACAATTCTTCATTAGAAATAAAACATTGGATACAAATATGAAACCAGATAGGAAGCCAGGCCAACAGGAATGAATTGTAACTGTCAGGAATACTAAGATGTATAGTCACTCTACTATTAAGTCATTTTCCAAAGGACAAATTAATTGTTCTGGACTCTCAAATTGCATGATATTTTCAAACTGTGTGTGGACATCCATTTTATTAATATGTAATATTACTGCCAGTTTTTGGATTATAATTTCTGGTCCCAACTTCCAAGATGCCCTTTTTTATATCCTCATTTTTTTGCTTCTAATGAGGGTGAATTTGCCAACATTTACAACAACTTTGCTGAATGTTAAAAAAAAATTCCTTTTTGCATGCAAAAGAGAGAGAATATTGGGAGATTTTCAAATTTTTTAGGGAAGATTATTTCAGTTTTGAGCATATGAAGTTTGAGATGCCTAAACTCTTGTATAGGAACTTGTTAAGAAGTTGAATATATGGATCTGAAGCTTAGGAGAGAGCATTATTCTAAAAATATAGTTTTGGGGATCATCAGTTTATAAGTTATTAAAATCATATTTGTAAGTAGCATCTTATCAGGGAGAATGAACACAGAGAGATGGTTTAAGTATAGAATTCTCAGAAGAAACTATGTATTATATAGAGAGACTCTGTCACTGCAGGGTCCATTTTTATTTGGAAATAAACATTTCTGAATTATTTTCCAAATTTACAATAAACATCACCCTCAGAACTGCTTCCCCCTCTCCAGGCTGGCCCTCTAGCTGCCATGTTCTTTCCTATATAATCTCACTCCTGGCTATGAGAGGTAAGCTAAATCTTATGACTGAGCATTAAATTTGATCTATTATGAACAAATACACACACACACACACAAGAGAAAAACTCAAATTCAATTTGGGAGAAGGAGGAAGAAGGGGAGGAAGAGAAGGAGGGAGAAGAACTGGTAAGCTCTCACCTAATGGGCACCGTGGAGAGCATGTGGACACCTCCTTGGGGAGGAGCACAACTGTAGCAGGAACCTCACCTGACCAAAGCAAACAATGTAACCTAACTGTTTACACCCTCATAGTAATCTCAAATTTTTTTAAGTACTTAATTTTCATGTGGGAAAAATAAAGGTATTTGTCTTTTTTAGTTCCTTCCCAAATAATTTTTATATAACAGAATATAAATAAATAGTTTCTAATTATTTTAAACTTGAGGTAATTATGCATTTTATCCACTTAAAATTTCTTTTAACTGGAAAAAGTAAAAGTAAAAAAACGTAAAATAAAAAGTGAGTCTATTAGAATTATACCCAGTTAAGAAATGTAAATGGATTATAATACTCAGACTCCAAGACGTACAGCAGCCAAACTCTCTGTTAAGTGAGCAGAGAGAACGCAAATTCAGAGACATAAAGATTGGCCACTTTCTGGGTTTCCTTGTAAATCAAGGACCTGTGGGTTGTTAGCCGTGGGTACAAGGATAAGAGAATAGTTCCTTGGCCTCTTACTATATTACTTCTTCAGATTTTACACTCTCCCTTTCTTAGACTTCCGTATGTCCTTATAATAAATCCCCTTAATTCAATGTTAGTTTCAGGTGGGTTTCTATTAATACAACTAATACACCCCAACTTTTATATGGTCAGTATTTGTATCTTCCACTGTTGCTTCGCCAAAACATTCTATCAGAAGTCTAACCTACTTCCAGTCAATGCCTTCTAGCTTGTTTATTTAAGAAGAATAAACTCTTATAGAAGAATCCAATGAAAAGTAGATTTATATCAAACATTTTTGCATCCTCCAGGATAGGCATTTCATGTAGATGACTCTGCTTGATTTCTTGTGGGAAGACAATATTCAGCTTTTTGCTATATTCATTTACTGCTAGATACTTTACAGGATATCTGTTTTTATCTCTTATTTTTACCACTTATTTTTATCTCATTTACTGAGAAATCACATCAGCTGAAAACACAGGCAATAATAATATTTACCTAGTCATCCTTTACTGTGTCAAAATACTCCTTCCCACCCTAAAATCCTGAAGCAATCCATGATGTCAACACAGAAATATACAGAAGAAACCACCAAGTGCAGGCCTCGCTTTAGACTTAGCAGGAACAGTGAGAATTTTCATGAGATTTCATGGGATCAAATTGCCTGGTTTATAATCCTGGTGCTGTCAGGCTGTCTCTGTGACTTTTGAAAATTAGTAAACATTTATCTCTTGAATATCCTCAAATTGGTTTCCTAGAGCTGCTGTGAGGTTTAGATAATATAACCCAAAACTCTTGTTTAGCCTAGGACTTTGCTCAAAATGTGTTTGATACTATTAGTTTTATTATTGCAAAATTAGTTTTCTCTAAGATGCAAAGTAAAGATCAGATCAGATAATGGTGAATGAAGGTAACTCCTCAGAGGTAGCCACACAGTGCTCAGAACACCTGCTTTGATTTGTACTTACCCACAGACTCCACACAACATGCGCGCTGCTTTACATTCATGTGAAGAAGCCCCTTCTCTTCTCTGCAGTCTGTGCTGTGATATTCTGTTCTTCACATCTTAATCACTTATTAGTCATCTAATGTTCTTTGAATTATGTTCTTTGAGTCTTTTGTCCTAAGAGGGAGAAGTTATTGTCTTTCCATACTCAGGCTGGCAAGCAAAGGTAAGAGAATCCAGTGAAGTTTTCAGTGTTGTCTTCTGGATTCCCTACCTTCCATTCAAGTTCCTCTTTCCCCATCTCAGCAGTTATTCTGCCCACATAGGCAGAAGAACTGATTTTCTAAGTTTCTTACTCCTATCCCATTCCCCGCCAACCAAAAGAGGAAAGGATCTAATATCTGCCATTTATAGGTCTTAACAGTTGATTGCCTAATGACACTGGAGTGCCAATGAATTTCTGTAAGTGCCTAATTATAGTCAGGTCCATATATGGTAAGCCTTTTGCCTCTAATTATGGAATGAAAGACTTTATCCCATTAAAGGAATTTCAGGCATCTCCAAGAAGAAAGATGAGAATGCTTCTGCAAGGCAAAACCTACACCAAAGGTAAATTTGCTGGATTTTTAAGATAATTGTATATATGTTAATAAGGTATAAAGAGCCACTCCTTAAAATGACCTCTTAACCATTTAGGGAGGATGGGCTCAGAAGATGCTGTTAGATGCTGTTAAATCCAAGTCATCAGCATTAGGAAGTGGAAGTATAACCTTCACAATTAGGGTCTCAGTAAAACCTGTCTTTGAGGAGAGCACAGCAGAGTAAGAGGGCTGATTTACGAAACAAGACTAGAAAAATCATCAAGATTCCAGTTCATATAAAACAAGAAGTCTTGGACTGAGTCAAGAAGGTCCCCTGCTTTGGTTCTGGGCTTCAG
Organism: Galagoides demidoff; assembly: GCA_963574575.1. Taxonomy (NCBI): domain Eukaryota; kingdom Metazoa; phylum Chordata; class Mammalia; order Primates; family Galagidae; genus Galagoides; species Galagoides demidoff. Next base: position 6,407 of record CAUYQV010002941.1, read on the forward strand.
AGAACTCTTCTGGGACCTTCCTCCAGCCATGCGGCCTCCAACATGGTAAGGAGCACATTATGCTAAGACAAGGCACTGGGGCCTGTGTCTGCTCTTCCAGCCCAGTCAAAAAGGCACGCCCATGTAGAGTCTGCACCCACCCTTCTGGATTCTGCTCAATGACCCTGAGCCCACTTCTATAGCCTGTTCCAGTCTGTTCTGTCAGTAACTGATAGCACAACCTCTGTGGGCACCACTTGTCCTGAGAACTGTAAACTTGAGGTGGTTGTTGGAAAAAGAGGAAACTCAGGTAAGGTTTGAATTTGGAAGTGTGGCTATAACATTTATCTACAAATACACTAGACCACTCAAGGTGCAGAATGAAGCTGGGAGTGGGAATAGAAGGCGGGATGGCAGGGAGATTCCATTGATTCTCTTGGCCTGATGTGCCTAAAACTCCCCTGACCAGAGAGAAAAATTGACGCCAAAGCCTGAGATAGCCTTGAACTTAGAGGTAGAAATTGAGCAGTTATAGGTCACAAGGTTAGTGGACTTCAAAGGTAAAGAGTCAATAAATCCCCACATTCCTCTTTCTTTCACACAAAAGAAACAAACCCCCCATTCTCCTCCTTTCTTAATCATAGTTCCTTTCTTAAAAGAATAAAAAGATTCCTTAAATGTAATTTATTTATTTAATTAGTGCTTAATGTTTTTTGAAAACTCCAATTTGGTGATTGAAAACTCAAATATGTTAGGACACAGAAGTGACAAGAGTCTGTCAGGGCACTAGGCTCATCCAATGGCATTTACATTGAAGAGGGAAAAAAAACCAAGTGAAGAGAAAGAACTCAGGTGCATTAGTTTGCTGCCTTTGAATAATACTTTTCTTCCCCATCTTTGAATTCCTGGAATAAATCCCCACCTTTTTTTGTCTCCTAACAAATAACGTTAGAATATACATTTTAGCCAGGTGCAGTGGTCACAACTATAATCTTCACTTGAAGCCAGGAATTTGACCAGCCAGGGCAATAGCAAGTCCCTATCTCTACCAAAAAAAAAAAAAAAAAAAAAGAACATTTTATTAACTAGCAGAATGCATTATTTGTATGCTAAGTTTGCTGTTGCTTCTTCAACAGTAGAATAAAAGTCTATCTTCTACTGTTGAAAATATTTTTTGTAAGTACTCTTTGAAGAGTTCTAAGGTGTCTTTCATATAGACCCATCAAAATATTCTTAGAGTGTAATGGAGCATCTTCATCAATTGAAGTCAGATTTTATTTTTAGAAAGAAGAAAAAGCCAATCAAAGCCAAGACTGCTGGATGAGATAAGTGACCAAGGTGCATCTTTTCGCTTCTGATCAAAATCAAAGCACAGTTATAAACCCCAGAGTGGTGTGTTTATGTGGCTTTGTAAGTTTCTACTAGCACTGAAGATAATTTTAGATAAAAGTTACAAATACATTCTGGAGTATAATTAAAATATGTGATTAACTACCGAAGATAATAACTTTGGAAAAAATTATATTTGGATATATAGCTTTTAATATACTTTTTTAAAAAACTAGAAAGAAATTAGATTATTTCTTTCACACTATACATCAAAATGAATTCTAGGTGAACTAAAAATGTATTTTTTTAATTAAACCACAAAAATCAAGAAGAGATTATAGCTGATTTATTGTAACAACAAAATGGGAACCTTTAAGGAACATATTGATATAATCAATTAAAAAAAAGAAAGAAATACATTTAGAAAATTAAAAGACAACACGTATGGAAGAAAGAGGTTTAGCAAATTTACATACATTTAAGTGAAATTTTTTTCACATTAGTAATAAAAAAACTTAAATTGTTATATTCTGTGGAACAAATAATAAGCTCCCTCCTAGGCTATGAGCATATAAATCTGAAAAGTTTCTTCTAGAGAAGGACCAAATAAAGTTAATTTATAAGAATGTATTTAAGGAAAGCATTATAAATGTGCACAAAGATTTACATGTAAGCAAATGCTTTGTACTTGTGAAAGAAAAAAGAATAATCTGATGCCCAACTAAGACAGGATTAAATTTATAAATCTTAGTATTTCCATATAATAGAATTATAACCTCAGAACCAGCCAAATCTAATTCAACTCTGTGTAATAAAATGATGACTTATTTTTCAGTTACCATGGACACTTAGGTTGCAAGTTATGCAGTCTAAACATACCCACATGAACCAAGCCTGCAACAAGGGGAGGAACCCAAATGCTTGGCCTGAGGACAGGGTCTGAATTAAGAAGCAGACATCATATACAGCATAATCAGTGATGCCATCAGATTTAACCCTGGCATCACCCCATGGCATGACCCAGTCATATGGTGTCTCTCAGCACTACTGCTTTGCAAGAGCCAATCAGATCACACCTCATTACCCTCTGACTATAAAATCTGCCCAGTTCCCATTTCAGAAAAACCAAGTTGAGCCAGATCCTTGCTTGGCTGCTTTGCCAAGATTTTCTCTCTACAAAATCTTAGTGCTTTGGTATTTGGTTTTCTGTTACATTTGGGCAAATGGACCCCGTTAGGTTCAGAAGCAGAGTAAATAATGAAAGAAAAAAATGTTTATAATATATAGTCTATCAAAACAATGACACAATTATAGCCATTTTACTTCTTTTGACAAACATTTACTCTATTTCAAATATTCTTAATTTAATTATTTAAGGAAGAATAGGCTATTAGTATTGTATGTGAGTATCACAAATTTTTACTTTTGAAACACTTTATGTTGGCTCTGTTGTGAGTTACCTTTATTTCTCCTGAATAAAGCATTGCCTCTATTCAAGGAAGCTTTTTGGCCAACAATGCCAAGCACTTTAGTCTACATTAAATGAAGGTATACCGGAGCCTACTCCTCCTGCGTGGACAGAGCTGCCTCCTTTGATGAGCACACTGTACACTTTCCTTTCTCCTCCTGAGAGAAATTGTCTACTCTCTGAGACATTCAGAGTAAGTGATTTAATGTTTGTGATTATCACTTTGCAATTGAGACTGTTTTTATTGACAATTTAAATCGCAAAGAGCAACACTTCCCAACCTTCTAATATCCTTTCCATACCAGGTGACCACTTAAACTCTGTTTTTCTGCAGATCTTTGCCCTGTTCCATATGCATTTTCTGTTAGTTAAAACTAAGAATCTGATTTTCATTATTTATTTTAGAGTATTAGAGCTTGAGCTTCTTCAACTTATTTCATGCTTGTTAATCTCATATAACAGTTAAAATACTTTCAATGAAATAACCAATTCTGGGCGTAACAGAGGGTGATTTTTTAGGATTTTGTCAAGAAAATCCCCCAGTGAGGACCTTTTACATATGTGGATATGTCTCAATTAAGTCAAAACAAATAAAAGAAGAAAACAAAAGCAGAGCACTTGAGGGAGAGAGAATATTGAAAATCTGGTTACTGCTTTAAAGTTTCATAGAATAAATCACATGTTTATATGAGTTTTCAAAAATATTGATACAGGAATTTTAATCATCAGATTTGTATTGTTGACTCAACAGAAGGCAAAAGATGTGTTTCTTTAATACTTACTGAAGATCTAAAAATGTATAGGATTTATTTTGAACTTTATTAATATAAATCAATTCCTATATACATTTGGATATTATACGGTTATATTCCTCACTTTGAGGAAAGGTGTCATCAAAGGAGTAGTGTGGAACAGTGGTTAAAGTCATGGGCTTCAGAGTCAGCCACCATCCGTTGGAGTTGTGGTCTTACCACACACAAACTGCTTACAAAAGACATCAAAATCAGGATCTTGAAATTTCATTAGAAGGTAAATGAAATAATATATAAAAGAGTTTGCAGAGTTCTTGGCTCATAACAAACGCTAAATAAACAGTTGTTATCATTACTACTGTGACAACACCAGTTTTGAAGCTCCCTGAGTGTCACTTATTCTCCTCCGCGAATCACCCTTCTGTATGTAAGGTATGTGGCCTCTGGAAAATCCATTTCAATTTTAACTTTTTCCTAAAACTTCCTTGACTATGTTTGCTTTCTATTTCTATAGATCTGTTTGCTTCATTAGCATTTCTTATCCCTTGCCCTAAATGAATTTTATATTTATAGGGAATGAGGACCATGCTTTCTATTATATCTGAATTCTTAAAATGTATTTATTATCTCTTAGCTTTGATTTTTGCTACATATGATAATAAACTACCCCAACACTTATTAATTTTAAAAAACAACCATCTTTTTATGTCTCATGATTGTTGTGGGTCAGGAATTTTGACAGAACTTGGCTGAGTGATTGTTCTGTGACAGGTCATTGACAAGAGAGAGTCACTTGGTAGACAGACGGATAGGGGGAGGCAAAGATGACTTTGCTCACATGTCTATGCCTCGGCAGGGCTAGCTGGGACTGTCGAGAAGAGTGCCAGTGCCCACACATGGCGTGTGCACAGTGTCTCCAGTGTGGTGGCTTCACATGAGGTGGGCTTCTTACCTGCCAGCTCAAGTGTCCAAGTGTGGCCTCATCTGACTCAGCCTCGGGGGTCATGGCACATCATTGTTGTGGTTGCAGCACTCACAGGCCCACCTGATTCATAGGTAGCAGGCATAGATTCCACCTTCTGATGTCTTTGGAGTATCAAAAGGAGTGCCAAAGAATTGAGGCCATGGTTTAAAACCAACATGATCCCCTATGCATAAACTGTTCCTTGACAGAGGAGACTGTGTACTGGTCATATTTACATCATCAGCACGTCTTATATATCAGTAGATAATGAATATGTTTTTTAAAAGAGCTATAAAGTGTAAACTTTTAAAAATTGACTAAAAATGTATCCTTTGTTCGTATTCTCTGTAGTTAAGAAAATAAAACTAATTATTTTGTAGTTTTTTACATCAGAATCCAGCCTTTACTGATTTTTTCCTAATCATGAAACCAGTGATCATACTAAGACTTTTCTTAACTGTTTCCTAAACTATAGCAGTTTCTATCTCATCCCCCTTGCCTTCTTCCCCGTGTGTGTGTGTGTGAAAGAGAGAGAGCGAGATTTTAAGAAGATATAATGTTTTTCACCAATAATTCTGGCTAAGTCACTTCTTTTCTTCAGAGCCAAATTTTCTCATGCGCAATAAGTTAGATTACATTTGAGATTTCATACAGCTCTATAACTTTGTAACTATGAGCTCATCATTCGTATAAGAAAAATGGGAGATAGTCATAGCCCAGTTGTAAAAGTGAGATGGCGACAACATGGTGTAGATTTTGGTTCCAGACCTGCCACCTGCTAGCATAACTTTTTCCTTTATTAAGTTTCCTAAGTACCCTAGGTTGTGGTAAATCCAGTGAGATAATGTGCATGAAAAACCTTGATAACCTTTAAAGAGTTGGATACAACATGTGAGAAATATTTCTCCGCCTTCCCAAGAGCATAGGTGGAAGAAGGTTATGCAGAGTTTCAGAGAGGATCTGTCCCTCTACTAAGCACAATTTTGGAGCACAGCTCCAGCAGGCATCTATGCTGGAAAATCTCCAGTGCCAGAATCTTCAGCCAAGACCAGCCTGTGGAAATATCATCCCCTTTCCTTACTTAGAAGTTGCATTTCTGATCTTTGCAAACATGCACATTGTCAGGGAAAGACACTGATAATTCAGCCACTGAGCCAGTATAGAGAAGTTATTCATTACTGGGTTCAACTCAAGGTCAAAAACATCAAACCCCAACCATTAAGCAAAATGGTGACAGGCATGGTAGTGACGACCCAGAGTAAATATATTGCACAGGGAAAGCAAGGTCAGGAATTCAGCTGACCTGAAAAAAGGTTGCCAAGTCAAAGTTAGGGACAGCCAGCCTAAAGCTCGGAGGTATATATGAACAGAACATTCTGTATGGATTAAAGGAGAATAAGCAAAAGAAGAGGACAGCTTCCAGCACAGAGGAGGGGCTGTGGAAAGGCATAGTGTCTAACTGTATTTACAAGTTTTGTGTCATTCCTCCCAACCTTCCTCATCTCCACTACTCACACCTCCTCACCTTGACAAGTCTAATGAAGATGTAAATAGAGACAAGAGTCTCTCTTTCCTACTGGAGAAGGCAGTTTTTGTGACCTCTCAGACTCAGAGCTTGGAGCAACCTCACTTCTTAAAATCCATCTCCTCAGTCAGCTTTAGCCCCCACTGTGTTGGGCACATACTTTAACATCCCCATTGGAAGGATGCTGAATCTGGTAGGTTTAAGAAAGGTCTAATATTTTAGTAGTTAGTACTTCTGTTCTCAGCAAGGAGAATTCCTTCCCAACTTCTTCTTTTTTTTTTTTTTTTCAGTTCATCTAGGTTTAACAGAAATCATCACTTGTATCATGGCAACATATGAAATGCATTACTCTGTGTCGAGGACCTAGGTGTGAACGGCACTATAATGATTTGGTTGTGGGGCTATAATGTGTGATAATTTATGAAAATATAAAGAGGAGTGGCTGATTTCTGCATCCTATCACCCATATGGTAAAAGTCAAGAAAGGGTCAAATTCCGCCTTGCCTTTGTTTAAAACACCTTTTTGAATCACCCCAGCTTTTGGCTTGCTACCCCAAGGACCCCTTCTGCGGCTCGGGGCGCCTGGGAAATGCCTGTTTCATTAGGGCTTCTGACCCCTCTCGGGTTACACTTCTGAAGGAGTGACCAGCTTTCTTAAAACAAAGAAGCTTTGACCTTTTTCCCCTCTGAAACCAAAAACAGATGAAGTTAAAGTGACTCATTTCCGGCTCTAAATATGCTCTACGAAACATCTTTTTCAAGTAGTTTTGGGCCTTAGGTTTTTTGATTTTATAGTTTTACATAAATATCTCATTCCCCTCTTGCCAAAGTCAACATATTTATTACTTATATTCATGGTGTAACTCACTCTGCTATTTTTTTTCTTTTCCTTCCAGCTTTCATATACTCTTCCTCTTCTTCTTCTTTTTTTTTAATCTGCGTTGTTTATAACCATGACCCTTGATCTTCCAAGTCTTAAAACAGCTTGGCTTTCAGCAGCCGAATCTGACAAGGTCAGCATTTTTCTGTTTATTCTGAGAATACTATTTACCCTCTGGGGTTTTTTAAAGCAATTCTGTAAAACATCACTTGGAAAAAGTTTGTAGCGTCGTAGAGACTTCCAGAAAGTCAGATTTGACAAAGTTAGTGACAACTTCTTGCTCTGATTTTTGAAGTTTGAGACAATTGCCACTACCTGGTCATTTGGTCCCCAAACAGCTGCAGTAACCAACACTTTAAACTAAGGTTATTAGAAGAAAACAATCTATATGATCTAAAGATAATTTACTTTACTTCAGTTAGAATGCCCTAGACACATTTAATTAAAAACTGATCAAATAATTCTTGAGTTTTCTCCTTCAGAGAACTTACACTATTTAAATTAGGAATTAGGATTAAGAAAGAAAGCAGAACTTTTCAGCAATCTAGTTATAGAACAAATCTACTTCTGGTCAGAACCTACTTAGGAGGCATTTGAGGATCAAAACTTGTACCTAAGGGCACAAAAGCTGTTTTTGAACTGTTGAAATTAAGAAAGCTATTGGAAAAAGACTATTGCTTTTGTCAAAGTTTCGAAGATATCCACCATGCCGAGATGCAGCTCCATATTCACCAGAGCTATTGCAGACACCTCTGTATCAGTATGAATAGACCAGTTTATAAACTTTGGAATCAAGATGAAAATATAACTTCTAGCTCTGCAATTTCAGTACAAAACGTCTCGCCACTGCCCGCAGAATCCCCTCCAGTTGGTGTGATGGTGAAGCCAAAGTGTATAATATGTTTAAATCTTATGAAGAAGCTTATTCACTTGATTATAAGGGAAATACACACACATTTAATTCTAGCAAATATGCTGCCTTAGCAAATAGATAACTTTTTGGTGGTGGAAAATGGTTAAATAGGAGGAGAGAGGACAGTTGTGCCTCTGGAAATGTTTTGTGTGTCTTCAGGAAAAGTGAGGGCTCTTGAATCCCCGGCTCAGGAGAATTCAGAAGCAGGTGGTGCCTGGGAGGCTAAGCGCTGCTAAGTCTGCATTTATTCCTTTAGCTCTAACTGTACATTAATTTGATAAGATGATCTAATAAAATAATGCATTTTCAAAGTGCTTAGCTGGCATTTGGGGAGGGAGCAGGCATTTGTATTATTTACTAAGTAGGAATGTATCTGGAGGGAATCTGTGACTGAAGACGGCTCCCGCTGTAGGCTGCGCTGGCCTCCAGGGGTCACCCTTCCCTTTAATGACTATACAACAATAGTGTGAGACCCCCACCCTGGAGGACTTGAGGCTTTTAGGGGTTTCTTGTGCCCTAGTGACTCGGAGAAACGCAGAGATTGCTCAGATGTTCCAGAACCTGTGTGGTCGGGTCCGTCCCCCTCCGCAGCCATCTCCCTGTGCCTACGGTCTCACTGCCTGAGTCTGATTTCCCTCAAGCCATTTCTGCTTCCCTCCTGTCCTGTGTGCTGTGCGGTCCTGAATCTGTCTCATCATTCCCCACCACAGTCCGTATCAGGCTGAGTTAACAAAACTTGGCTGAAGGTTAGGGATGTAACAGAAGGAAAAATACATAAGAAAGAATATGAAGGAAAGAAAAGAAGTCAAGAATAAGCAAAGTTTTATTGGTTCCCCAGGGAGTTTGCAGCTCCAGAGGGTTTCCTACTAAAACCAGGTTTCCAGAGGGTCTCTCTTTTTTGGACACACACACAGGGGCACACACATACATGTGCATACACATGCATACACCATGCACACACTCGAGCACACACATACATGTGCATACACACACGCACACACACATACATGTTCATACACACAGGGGCACACACATCCATGTGCATCCACACACGCACACACACAGGGGCACACACATACATGAGCATACACACATGCATACACCATGCA
>CAUYQV010002945.1:0-14856 GCA_963574575.1 Galagoides demidoff
GTATGTACATATGTATATTTCATCATATAATCAAAATAAAAACAAAGACCATATGATTCTTTTAGTTGATGCAGAAATAGCTTTTGATAATATCCAGCATCCTTTCATGATCAGAAAACTTAAGAAAATAGGTATAGATCACTATTGATTTATACTATAGTCTGAGGTCTGGTTGTGTGATTCCTCCTGCTTTGCTTTTATTTCTGAGTAATGTCTTGGCTATTGGAGGTTTTTTCTGATTCCACATAAAATGAACTATTACTTTTTTTGAGATCTTTAAAGTATGACAATAGAGCTTTAACAGAAATTACACTAAAATTGTATATTGCTTTGGGTAGTATGGACATTTTAACAATGTTGATTCTTCCCAGCCATGATGGAGAACACTTAGAGAACAAAAAATAGACCTGTCATTCAATCTTACAATTCCTCTATTAGGTATATATCCAGAGGACCAAAAATCACACTATAACAAAGATATTTGCACCAGAATGGTTATTGTAGCCCAATTCATAATTGCTAAGTCATGGAAGAAGCCCAAGTGCCCATCAACCCACTAATGGATCAATAAATTTTGGTAGATGTACACCATGGAATATTATGCAGCCTTAAGGAAAGATGGAGACTTTACCTCTTTCATGTTCACATGGATGGAGCTGGAACATATTCTTCTTAGCAAAGTATCTCAAGAATGGAAGAAAAAGTATCCAATGTACTTAGCCCTACTACGAAACTAATTTATGCTTTCATATGAAAGCTATAACCCAATTATAGCCCAAGAATATGGGGAAAGAGGAGAGGGAGGGGAGGGGACAGGGGAGGATGGGTGGAGGGAGGGTAATTGTTGGGACCACACCTACAGTGCATCTTACTATGGTACATGTGAAACTTACTAAATGTAGAATATAAATGTCAACACAATAACTAAGAAAATACCATGAAGGCTATGTTAACCAGTTTGATGAAAATATTTCAAATTGTATTTAAAACCAGCACATTGCACCCTATGACTGCATTAAGGTACACAGCTATGATTTAATTAAAAAAATAATAAAAAGAAAATAGGTATAGAAGGGACATTTATTAAACTGATAGAGGCCATCTACAGTAAACCCACAGCCAATATCATATTGAATGGAGTTAAACTGAAATCATTTCCACTCAGATCAGGAACCAGGCAAGATTGCCGGTTGTCTCCACTGCTTTTTAACATTGTAATTTCTTTGCCATTGCAATCAGGCAAGAAAAGGTGATCAAGAGTATCCATATAGAGTCAGAGGAGATCAAACTTTCCCTCTTTGCAGATGATATGATTGTATATATGAAAAACACCAGGGATTCAACTACAAAACTCTTTAGAAGTGATCAAGGAATACAGCAGCATCTCAGGTTACAAAATCAACACTAATAAATCGGTAGTCTTTATATATACCAACAATAATCAACCTGGAAAAAAATAGTCAAGGACTCTATTCCATTCACAGTAGTGCCAAAGAAGATGAAATATTTGGGAGTTTGCCTAACAAAGGATGTGAAAGATCTCTATAAAGAGCTCTGAGAACAGAAATAGCTGAAGATATTAACAAATGGAAAAACATATCATGCTCATGGCTGGGAAGAATCAATATTGTTAAAATGTCCATATCACCCAAATCAAAATACAATTTTAATGCAATCCCTATTAAAGCTCCACTGTCATACTTTAAAGACCTCAAGAAAATAATACTTCGTTTTATATGGAATCAGAAAAAACCTCAAATATCCAAGACATTAATCAGAAATGAAAACAAATCAGGAGGAATCATGCTACCAGACCTCATACTATACTAGAAATCAATAGTGATGAAAACTGCATGGTACTGGCACAAAAACAGAGAGGTAGATGTATGGAACTGAATAGATAACCCAGCTACTTACTGCCATTTGATCTCAATAAGCCAATCTAAAACATTCAGTGGGGAAAAGATTCCCTATTTAACAAATGGTGCTGGGTTAACTGGCTGGTGACCTATAGAAGACAGAAACTGGACCCATACCGTTCACCATTAACAAAGATAGACTCTCACTGGAGAAAAGATTTAAATTTAAGACATAAAACTACAAAAAATACTAGAAGAAACTGCAGGGAAAACTCTTGAAGAAATTGGCCTGGGAGAATATTTTATGAGGACAACCCCCCCCCCCAGGCAATTGAAGCAGCATCAAAAATACACTACTAGAATCTGATCAAACTGAAAAACTTCTTCACAGCCAAGAACACAGCACATAAAGCAAGCAGACAGCCCTCAGAATGGGAGACAATATTTACAGGTTATGTGTCCGACAAAGATTTAATAACCAGAATCCACAAAGAACTCAAATGTATTAGCAAGAAAAGAACAAGTGATCCCATCTCAGTGTGGGGAAGGGACTTGAAGAGAAATTTATCTGAAAAAGACAGGCATATGGCCTACAGACACATGAAAAAAATGTTCATCATCTTTAATCATCAGAGAAATGCAAACCAAAACTACTTTGAGATATCATCTAACTCCAGTAAGATTAGCCCACATCACTAAATTCCCAAACCATAGATGTTGGCCTGGATATGGAGAAAAGGGAATATTTCTGAACTGCTGGTGGGAATGCAAACTAATACGTTCCTTTGGGAAGATGTTTGGAGATCACTTAGAGGTCTAAAAATAGACCTGCCATTCGATCCTACAATTCCTCAACTAGGTATATATACAGAAGAGCAAAAATCACTTTATAACAAAGATATTTGCACCAGAATGTTTTTTGCAGCCCAATTCATAATTGCTAAGTTATAGAAGAAGTCCAAGTGCCCATAGACCCCATGGATCAATAAAGTGTAGTATATTTACACCATGGAATATTATGCAGCCTTAAAAAAGATAGAAACTTTACCTCTTACATTTTTACATGGATGGAGTTGTAACATATTCTTCTTACCAAAGTATCTCAAGAATGGAAGAGAAAGTATCCAATGCACTCAGCCCTACTATGAAATCAATTTATAAACACCCACACTTCCAAATGAATGCTATACCCCAACTACAACCCAAGATGAAGGAGAAATAGGAGGGGGGGGAGCGGTGGAGGGAGGGTAATTGGTGGGACCACACCTATGGTGCATTTTACAAGGGTACATGTTAAATCTACTAAGTATAGAATATAAATGTCTTAACACAATAACTAAGAAAATGCAGTGAAGACGATGTTAACCAGTTTCATGAAAGTATTTCAAATTGTATATAAACCAGCACATAGTACCCCATAACTGCATTAATGTACACAGCTATGATTTAATAAAAAAAAAAAAGAGAGAGAGAGAGATATTCACTTTCAAATGATACGGCCCCATCTCTAAAAATAGCCAGGCGTTGTGGTGGATGTCTACAGTCCTAGCTACTTAGGAGGCTGAGGCAAGAGAATTGCTTAAGTCCAGCAGTTTTAGGTTTCTGTGAGCTGTGACACCACAGCACTTTACCAAGTGTGACAAAGTGAGACTCTGTCTCAAAACAAACAAACAAACAAAAAAACCTATGGGTTTATATCGCTGTCTGTTCTATGGCATCTACTTAATTCTCCAGTCTTCTTAGGCCCTGCTAATCTCACATTTCTTACACTAGCCATGCTGGATTTCTCCTCCTAATAATTCAATTATGCTGTGATCTCTCTCATGTCTGAGTCTTCACATTTGCTTTGCCTTCAGTGGAAAATGATCTTTCTATGTTTCTGCTTCAACAACAATTCTTCCAGATCCTGTCCTCCCATGCTGGACTAATATAGGTACTTATTTTGTATATAGTAGAATTTCCACAGTTGACCACCTCCTCAAGTTGACCTAATTTTCACAGATTAGGCATGCACCACATGTACATATCTGTACAGTAGACCTAGTTCCTTATTTTGACCAGCATGGTAGGTTAACCAATTTGTTATAGTCCTTTGAGTTGTTAACTTACAGAGGTTCTACAGTGTTTCCATAGTTCATTGTGCATCCTTAAAAATAGCACTATATCAAACTCTATTATTGTTGTTCATTTATTTGAACACCTTCCACCTTCTCCTAGTATGCTGTAAAGTGTGTGAAGGCAAGGCCTGTGATGTGTTGGTCAATGTATGTGAAGCACCTAACAGAGTGAATGCATACAATAGGCATTTAATAGTTATCAAATAAATTAATATGTAACAGTATTGTGACATTATTAAAAAATCTGAATTATTTAAAACTAAACTTCTTTGTGGTTGTGTACTATCTAATTTTGGGGAAACCACTCTCAAAATTAAAAATGCAAGATGCAATTATCATTGTCATAAATAAAACAGAACACTTTGAAATTTCTTACTGAAGGAAATAAAAATTATTTTGAAAAGTACTTGTAAAATAAATGTAGAATTATAAGGAAAATGTCTTCTTCTTGGTTAACAAAAATGAAAAAAATCTATGTACATTCCATCTTGGCTAGATTAATGTGGTTTATGTCACAGATGCTTTGGCATTTCTTACAATCCATTCATTGGTAGCTGGGAAAATGCAAACACCACATGAGAACTGATGGATTTTAGCAATCACACCTTACTCCAGTGCATTGCATCCTAACAATAGATTTGGGCTCTTCAAGAATGATGCCCACTTAAAAATTAGGAATCATGTACTAAATAGGAATGCAAGTATAGAGAAATATAAACAATCATGATACATATACATGTGTGCAAAGCAAATATTTCCTCAGAAAAATAAATGGTAAATCAATATGCAAAATGTGTCTAGAAATATCACTTTCATAGTGCTATCTTTAACACTAATATTCTATCTATGCCCATATTCTGCAATAGGAATCACTATGAAATGTTTAAATGCCTCTCAAAAATGAATGTAAGGCATGAACTATATTAGCACCTGCCTGCTAATCTTCTAGATCCCTAAAATAGATTCTTAATATTCAAACTCGGACTTGCTCAGCTCGGCGCCTGTAGCTCTGTGTTTAGGGCGCCGGCCACACGCACCAGGGCTGATGGGTTAGAACCCAGCTGAGGCTTGCTAAACAACAATGACAACAAGAACAAAAAAATAGCTGGTGTTGTGGCAGGCACCTGTAGTCCCAGCTACTTCGAAGGCTGAGGCAAGAGAATCACAAGAGTTTGATGTTGCTGTGAACTGTGATACCACAGCACTCTCAAAAAAAAGAGAGAGAGAAAAAAAAGACTTGAAGACTTACTGAAATCCAAACTTCTGAGTATAGGGGCAAAAAAATTTTTTTATTATGAATCCATACATTTAACCCTAAAATATACAAGAGTTTTGTAATTCTGAAGAAATGACCAAACTTGTGATATACAGTTAATACTTTCCAGAATGTCATGACTATACTTAGCCCAATTGTGCTTTTTCCATTATGCCCCTGAAATGTCCTTCCATAATACCATAAAGTAAAAAACATACAGTTACAATTACTGCCATCTATAATTCTAAGGTGGAGTTTACTTCCATACCACACAAACTTGCCTTAGTGCTTTTATTGTAAATAATTTACACTAGAATGGCTGCATCATGATACTGAGGTTAGAGAAATTGTTATTTAAGCAAACAAAAATCAATCCCAAATCATTTCAGACTTCCTGCTCTGTGATTTATCTTACAGCAAAGACTGGTGGGTGTGGGGTGGGAAGAAGATGAGTGTGTGGGCTATTACTCATTTGGTGGCTCCTCTTTCTTATTTTTAGTGAGACCTTCTTGCTGAAGCACACCCAGCCCCCATGACTCCCTCTCTCCTTGCTACTTCTAACTCCAGCTTTCTCTTTTATAGTTTTCTGTCCTGATTTCCTGAAATCTACATTTCCTTTTGTGAAACAAATACCAAATAACTTCAATTAATAAGTAATTTTAAAGAAAAATAAAACATGCCATTTTCATATTTCCTCATGAACTTAAAAGACAAGAAACAGGAATAACTACGAGGGTTAAGATTTTCCACAAGTACCTGGAGGGCAGGAGGGAGGGCACAGAACTCCAGCTGAGAGAGGACACTGGTATGCTCAGACACAGAACACTGAGGTAAGGATACCACCAAGAGTCAGTCACAAAACAAAGCAAGAAAGTCTTCAAATTTCATCATTGTTACACCTTCATTTCCTTTTTGGCTGCTACTAATTCATTTATTCATTCTTCAGACAATTGCTGGGCAGTAAACTATGTATCAGCCGCTGTGGTTGGTGCTCAGATTACAAAACTAAATAAAACATGAGAGTTTCAAGCCTCAACTTGGTAATATTTTAATGGCAGAACATATAAAATCAGTGATTATAATTCAATGTGAAAAATTAAATGAATGATGCTTAGCGTATTCGGGGAGGCCAAAGGCACCTGACCCCATCCATCTAGGGGGATTAGCTTGGGCTTCTTGGAGGAAGTGGCCAATATTAAAGGATAGGATTGACAGAAGAGTATCAGACGGGCGGTGTGGGTAAGAACATTCTTACAGGGGACTAACATGTGCAAAGGTGTACCCAGGAAATAGTGAACCTTGTGGAATTAGTAGTGGGAAACAGGAGATAACCATCACAGAGTGGAGAGAAGTCACCATCTCTGCAGCCTTTTCCCTTGACTAGATAAACCCACCACCCTGCATATATACACTCTACTTGGATGATCCTGAATTCTGTCACCATATTCTCCCCACCACTTTTCTTTTGTTATTGAGTCACAATTTAACTCTTCCATTGTATGTCTCTCTATCTGTGAATGAGTGAAATATCAAGGACCTTGCAGCACTGCAATGCAGCATTAAGGGATTTTTTAAATTAAATTTTTATTAAACCATAACTATATATTTATGGGATACAATGTGATGATTTGATATACAGTGTGCAACACTTAAATTAACTGATTAACATAATCATCACCTCAACTTATTTTTTTGTGGTAAGACATTTATAATATACTCTCACTTGTTTTGAAATGCACCCTTGCATTATGTACATTAGGTGAGATCCCACCAAATACCCTCCCTACACTGGCCTTCCCCCCTCCCCTTTCATCTCTTTCTTCTTTCCCCTCCTTTTTGGACTATATTTGTGTTTTCTCATTCATATGAATGTGTGCGTGATTATATATTGGTTTTATAATAGTATTTCAGTACACTGGATACTTTTCTTTCCATTCTTATGATACTTCACTAAGAAGAATATCTTTCAACTCCATTTTGGAAAAAATGTAAAGTCTCCATCTTTTTCTTTATTGCATTTTCTTTTATTTTGGAGGGTTCATAGAGGGTACAAAGAATTAGGTTACACTGATTGCATTTGTTAGCTAAAGTCCCTCTTATAATTGTATCCCATGCCCAAAAGGTGTACCATACACCAAGACACCCCCATCTCCATCTCTTCTCCCCTCTCTTAGCTTCCTCGTTCCCCTTTACCCTCTTTGTATTAGCCTATCTACTATCTTTATATTAGAAATGAGTACATTGGATTCTTGCTTCTCCATTCTTGTGATGCTTTACTAAGAAGAATGTGTTGCAAAAGATGTAAAGTCTCCATCTTTTAATGGCTAAATAGTATTCCATGGTACACATATACTACAGTTTGTTAATCCATTCCTGGGTTAGTGAGCATTTAGGCTGTTTCCACATTATGGTGATTGTAAACTGAGTTGCAATAAACATAGTGCAAATGTCCTTATGATAAAATATTTTTTTCTGGGTAGATGCCCAGTAATGGGATTGCAGGATCAAATTGGAGGTGTAATTTGAGTTCTTTGAGGATTTCTACACTTCCTTCCAAAAAGGCTGTATTAATTTGTCCCACCAGCAGTATAAATGTGTTCCCTTCTCTCCACATCCATGCCAAAAACTACAGCTTTGAGATTTTGTGATGTGGGCTATGTTCAGGGGGTTAGGCATTATCTCAGGGTGGTTTTGATTTGCATTTCCCTGATGATGAGCACTTAGGGATGATGAGCATTTTTTCTTATATTTGTTAGCCATTCATCTGTCTTCTTTAGAGAAGGTTCTATTCATCTCTCTTGCCCAGCGATAAAAGAGATTCTTGACTCTTTTTTTTTTTATTATTATTGAGTTCTCTGCAGATCCTAGTTATCAAGCTTTTGTCCCATTCATAATGGGCAAGTATCCCATTCTGAAGGGTGTCTATTTGTATTGGTTGTTGTCTCCTTAGCTGTACAGAAGCTTTTCAGTTTGATTAAGTCTCATTTGTTTATTTTTGTTGCTGTTGCAATTGCCACTGAAGTCTTCTTTATAAAATCTTTCCCCAGGCTGATGAACTTCAAGTGTATTTACCATACTTTCTTTGAGGATTTTTATTGTTTCATGCTTTAGATTTAACTCTTCTATCCATCTTGAATCCATTTTTGTGAGTGGAGAAAAGTGTGGGTCCAGTTTCAGTCTTTTACATATGGATACCCAGTTCTTCCAGCAACATTTATTGAATAGGGATTCTTTTCCTCAGTGTATATTCTTGTTTGGTTATCAAAGATCAGGTGGCTGTAAGATGTTAGTTTCAGTTCATGGTTTTCAATTCAGTTCCAAAAGTCTATGTCTCTGTTTTTGTGCTAATACCATGCTATTGTGATCACTATGGCCTTGTAGTATAGCCTAAAGTCTAGCAGGGTGATACCTCTGGCTTTGTTTTTTATTACTGAGACTTGCCTTGGCTATACAGGTTTTTTTCTGGTTCTATACAAAACAAAAAATTATTTTTTCCAAATCTTGAAAGTATGATGTTGCCATTATAATGGGGATTGCACTGAATCTGTAGATTGCTTTGGGGAGTATAGACATTTTGACATTGTTGATTCTTCCCAGCCATGAGAGATGAATGGTCTTCCATGTGTCAATGTCTTCTGCTATTTCCTATGGTTTCATAATTTTGTCTATAAAGGTCCTTCACCTCTTTAGTTAGGTACATTCCTAGGTATTTCTTTTCTTTTCTTTTCTTCTTTTTTGAGACAGAGTTTCAAGCTGTCACCCTTGGTGAGTGTCATGGCATCACAGCTCACAGCAACCTCAGACCCTTGGGCTTAAGCAATTCTCTTGCCTCAGTCTCCCATGTAGCTAGGACAACAGGTGCCCAACACAATGTTCGGCTATTTTTTTTTTTTTTTTGGTTGTAGTTGCCATTGTTGTTTGACAGGCCTGGGCTGGATTTGAACCTACCAACTCTGTCACCCTAGCTGCTAAGCTACATACACCAAGCCTATTTCTTTTTTTTTTTTTAAGTTACTGTGAAGGGAATTGTGTCCTTGATTAGTTTCTTATTTTAGCTGTTATTAGCATATACAAAGACTACTGATTTGTGGACATTAATTTTACATCCTGAGATATTGCAGTATTTTTTGATCACTTCCAAGAATCTTGTGGTTGAGTCTTTGGGGTTCTCTAAGATCATGTCATCGGCAAAGAGCAAGAGTTTAGAGATCTCTTATGACTGCATGGTAATCCATTATATATATATATCACAATTTGTTAATACATTCATGGGTTGATGGGCATTTGGGCTGCTTCCATGACTTTGCAGTTATGATTGGGCTGCAATAAATATTCTGATACAAATGCCTTTGTTGTAAAATGCTTTCTATTCATCCAGGGAGATACCTAGTAATGGAACTGCAGGATCAAATGGCAGGTCAACTTTTAGTTTTTTGAGAATTCTCCATACTTCTTTCCAAAAAGGCTATATTAGTTTACAGTCCCATCAGCAGTGTAGAAGCGTTCCTTTCTCCCCACATCCAAGCCAAAAGCTGCAGTTTGGGGATTTTGTAATGTGGGCTAATATTATTGGAGGTAGGTGATATCTCAAAATGGTTTTGATTTGCACTTCACTGATGGTTAAAGATGATGGGCATTTTTTCATATGTTTGTATCCCATGCACCTATCTTCTTTAGAGAAGCTTCTCTTCAAGTCTCTTGCCAAAAAAGAAATGGGGTTGTTTGTTCTTTTAGTATTGATTAGTTTGAGTTCTCTGTGGCATCTAGTTATCAGACTTTTGTTGGAAACATAACCTGAAAAAATCTTCTCCCATTCTGAAGACTGTCTTGGTGCTTTACTTACAGTGCCCTTAGCTGTACAGAAGCTTTTTAGCTTGATCAAATCCCAGTAATATATTTTTGGTGTTGCTTCAATTGCCAGGGGCTCCTCCTCATAAAAAATTCTCCCTGGCCAATATCTTCATGAATTTTCCTTGCACTATCTTCTAGTATATTTATAGTTTCAATCTTTTATCCAGTGAGAATTAATTTTTATTAGTGGTGAAAGATGACGGTCCAGTTTCAGTCTTCTACAGGTCACCAGCCAGTTCACCTAGAGTCATTTGGGAAATGGGGAATCTTTTCCCCAATATATGTTTTTTGTTAGGCTTATCAAAGAACAAATGATGATATGTGCTTGGGTTCTTCTCCAGATTCCATATATATACATGTCTATTTTTGTGCCAGTACCATGCTGTTTTGATCACTATAAATTAATAGTATAATCTGAGGTCTGGCAACATGATGCCTCCTGATTTGTTTTAATTTCTAAATAATGTATTGGGTATTCGAGTTTTTTCAGATTCCATATAGAATGAATTACTATTTTTTTCAAGTTCTTTAAAGTATGCATTAGTGCTTTGATAGGGATTGCATTAAATCTGTAGACTACTTTGGGTAGTATGGATATTTTAACAATGTTGATTCTTCCCAGCCATGAGCATGGTATGTTTTTCCATTTGTTAACATCTCCTGCTATTTCTTTTCTCAGGGTTTCATAGTCCTGATTATAGAGATCTTTCATCTCCTTTATGAGATAAATTTCCAGGTATTTCACATTCTTTGGCACTACTGTAAAAGGAATATAGTCCTAAGCTATATTTTCAGTTTGACTATTATTGGTATATATAAAACCTACTGATTTTGTATCCTGAGACACTGCTATATTCCTTGATCACTTCTAAGAACTTTGTAGTTGAGTTCCTGGGGTTTTCCAGGTATAAAATCATATCATCCATGAAGAGTGAGAATTTTACCTGTTCTGACACCATTTTAATACATCTGATCCCCTTTTCTTGCCTGACAGTGATGGCTAGAACTTCAGTACTATGTTGAATAGCAGTGGTGACAATGGGCATCTTTGCCTAGTTCCAGAGCTGAGTGGAAATGTTTTCAATTTTACTCCATTCAATTTGATACTGGCTGTGGGTTTTCTGTAGATGGCCTCTATCAGCTTAAGAAATGTGCCATAGGACTAGAGCCTGCATTCCACAGAGGCGCCTGTCCAGAAGGAGAATTAAAGGGCAGAAGTTGAGCAAGTAAGCTGATGGTTTGGAGCTGAACCAAGAGAGAAGGCTGAAGAATGCACATCAACCCTGCTGGGGTGAGCTGCAACCTCAAGGATACAAACAAAAGGTACAAAATCTATCACAAAGCCAACAGGAGTCTCCACCCACTTGAGAATGGCTTGCAGTATACTTTCTACAAACAAGACAACAGAGTTTAAAAATCCTCCTATTTTATCCCACAGGAGAGACTCTGTATAAACTGGACCTCCTTCCCCCACAAGGGTGCCATGGCACTCTCCTGCCAGGCATAAAACTCCATAAAACTGTATATATTCTCTACCTGCAATTCTGAACTCCCAGCACTTCCCTCCACTCTCATACCAAGGTCTGGAAGCCTGTCCCCCATGGAGTCCAGATTCCTGGGCATTTTCTCAAGAGGTGTGGACAGGGCATGTTCTGTTGCAGATCTGTGCTGATTCTGCGGCATCAGGGTAAGGAAAAAACGGTGGACTGAAGAGACTATACAGGAAAGTGAGAGGTGGTACTCCCTGGCACAGAGCAGCAGCAGCAGCAGCAAGAACAATAGGGCTCACAGCCTTCGGGATATTTTGGACACTCCCTGTCTCTCTGGGCAACCAGAGAAAGTCGAGAATCTTCTCTGGTGGCAGACATTGGCAGAATAGATCTGGGATGGTAATGCCTGAGGCAGTACCATCTGGGATGAAGAATCAAAGACACATGAGCAGAGAGGGCAAACAGGGTGGGGCTTCCCCAGGACTTCTTAGCATGCGCAGAGACGGCATACTCTCAGAGTGGGGCTGTGCCAGGACTGTTTAGTGAGCCGAAGAAATACCTGGGCCTCAGGGATCATAGCAGAGACAAAGGCAGGCGGGAAACCAAAAGCTAAATGTAAGCTCTAACTGGACCTGCCCCAACACAGACTGCAGTGGAAACAGAAATACTAGCTCTGTCCAGCAGCGCAGTCACAGTTTCTGTGAACTCAAATAGCACCTGGTCCGCAGGGGAATACAGCCAGGACAGAACCACAAATTTAGTGAAAATATAAGTGTCACCAAAATCATCAGGGGTGAGGTTGGAACTGAGTGAACCGCCCCACCTTCCATTACCCATGCGAGGCTATCAGGCTTCAGCTTTCCCTGCTGAATGGTGGCAGAGTGTAGAAGCCTGACCAAGGAGACATAAGATCCCTCTGTGACTGAGGCAGGCAAAAACCCCTGGGGCATCTGCTCATTGGAGGGAACTGGGTCATAGGCCTGCAGGGTACCAGTGACTGGGTGTCACAGAGGTGCAAGGTAGGGAAGGAAGCATCAACCTTCCAAGACTAATTCATTTGCTGGGGTTCCTTCTGACTCCACAGAGCACCAGAATTAGTCATACTCAAGCTGCCAGCCGATTCCTGCTAACTAGTTGCCAGAGACCTTTTGAACTCCATCACTTGAGACCCAGTGCTGAAAGGCGCAACTCTTTGGATCTCTCAAACTGGACCAATCACCTGAGGACTATCCAAAGAGGTACCCTGGGTGTGTGCTTATGGGAAGGTTTGATTTTCCTTTTCCAGTTATTGAGTGTGGAGGGGCAGGGTGACTTAATTGCTGGTATTTCTCCACAGCTGAGACTTCAACCCAGAGTAACTAATTCACTAGGGAAGGACAGAGACCAGCTGAAAACAAGACAGAGCACCACACCAAGTAAGTCCCTAGTGTCCCAGGCCATAGCACCATATGGGTCCTTTGCAAAGCTCTGGGGGAAAAGGTATAGAAACCAGTTCCAGCTCTTGGGTAAAGAGCTGCTTAATCACTACTATAGGAGCCACCAACCCAACTTAACGTTATCTCCTTATCTAGCCAAACAGTATAAAATAATCATGGGGAGGAATCAGGGGAAAATCTCTGGTAACATGAATAACCAGAGTAGATCAATTTCCCCAAAAAACTATATGGCAGACACAACTAAAGATCCTATTCATAAACAAATGGCTGAGATGTCAGAAATCGAATTCAGATATGGATTGCAAATAAGATTAATAAAATGGAAGTAAAGTTGAAATTAGAAATTCAGGGAGCATTTTAAAAGTTGTCTCAAGAATACAATGAATTCAAAGACAAAATTACCAAAGATTTTGACACACTGAGACAAGAATTTGCAGCCCTCAAAAGATCTGAGAAATACAGAAGAATCCCTCAGCAACAGAATGGAGCAAGCAGAAGAAAGGATTCCTGATATTGAAGACAAAGCTTTTGAAAGTTCCCAAGCACCCAAAGAGGAAAAGAAATGGAGAGCAAAAATGGGTCACTCTCACAGAGAGCTTTGGGATAATTCGGAGAAAACTAATATTCTCTTTATAGGAATCCCTGAAGGCAACAAAGTTGCTTTGAAAGCACACAGGCCCTTTTTCGTGAGATTCTGAAGAACTTTCCAGACACAGCAAGAGATTCTGAAATTCAGATAGCAGTTTCAGAACCCCAGCACAGCTCAACACAAATAAGACAACCCCAAGACACATCATAATTAACTTCACTAAAGTGAACATGAAGGAGAAAATTCTGAAAGCAGCCAGATGTAAAAAAAAAAAAACCGTAACCCACAAGGGGAAGAATATTAGAATGACTATAGATGTCTCAGCTGAAACCCTTCAATGAGGAAGAGAGTGGTCATAGACTTTTAATCTTCTAAAACAAAATAACTTTCAACCCAGGATCCTGTATCCAGCTAAACTAAATTTCATCTATGATGGAGAAATTAAATACTTTAATGACATTCACATGTTGAAGACATTTGCCACAACTAAACCAGCTCTCCAGGATATTCTCAGACCAATCCTCCATAATAACCAGCACAATCCTCCACCACAAAAGTAAACTCACTAAGAAACTTTTGATCAAATTCCAACTTCCACAGTGGAAAAAGGATTAAAAATGTCCACTGGACTTTCAAAAAACTTAATACCCAAAATTCTACCAGAATTATCAATATTCTCAATTAAAGTGAATGCATTAAAAGGTCCTCTAAAGAGGCACAGGTTGGCTGACTGGATACAAAAACTCAGGCCAGATATCTGCTGCATACAAGAATCTTATCTTACCTTAAAAGATGAACACAGATTCAGGGTGAAAGAATGGTCATGTATATTTCAGGCAAATGGAAACCAGGAAAAATCAGATGTTGCAATTTTATTCACAGATACAACAGGCTTTAAACCAACAAAATTAAGGAAAGATAAGAATGTTCACTTCATATTTCTTAAGGGTAATACTCAATATTATGAGATTTCAATAATCAATATTTATGCACCCAACCAGAATGCACCTTGATTCACAAGAGAGATTCTAACAGACATGAGCAACTTGATTTCCTCCAGCACCACAATTGTTGGAGATTTTAACACTCCTATGGCAATGTTGGATTGATCTTACAATAATTGCCAGATCATGGAAGAAGCCCAAGTGTCCATCGATCCACGAATGGATCAATAAACTGTGGTATATGTACACCATGGAATACTATGCATCCCTAAAGAAAAATAGAGACTTTACCTCCTTCATGTTTACATGGATGGA
>CAUYQV010002950.1:0-37319 GCA_963574575.1 Galagoides demidoff
ATTATGGAGAACAACAGTATAAAAGGATTTCTCACCCGCTATTTGGGGCTGCATGCCTCTAAGAAGATATCAGTTCCCTGCAGGTGTAATAAATTTTATCAATTATTGCATCAAAGTGGGGTCCACCTTTTTGTCTCTGCAGCTTGGTTTCTTTTCAATTGGAGGCCTCAGGGAGATTTGTGGACCCCTGCCTGGGCCCACCTCTGGCTGATGGCTCTAGGGGTAGGCCTTGGGGAGTTTTATCCCTGCCCCAGAGTCCTTGGGCACGGATTTATAGGCCCAGGTTCCTCAATTTTCCAATTCGGTGACTTTCTCTGTTTGTCCCTGTTTTTGGTGCCGTCTGTGTCTGTCTTTGTATGGTCTTGTTCAGAGGTTCAGAGGTCTGGGGAAATTCCCCATCAGAGGAGCTAGGCTTCCTACTGCCTACATGTAGGCATATGCTGGGTACAGCTAGGAGGCTATTTTGAGGGGGCAAGGGAGAGGGCCCCCCAATCTCACTAATTAGGTTGTTTTTTATGTTCTATACATCTTATGTCCTGTATAAGTGAGTAAGTGAGTGTGTGAGTGAAAAGAGTTTATATGTGGCTCCACAGCTAAGGCTACCGAGTTCGACTGGACCCTAATCAGCAGTTCCAGGACCCTATCATACGGCTTAGTGGCGGGCCCCTCAGGGCGACCTGGAGTGGGGTTTATACCTGCCCGTCTATGCTAAGATTGAGCTGAGAATCCCTTTGGGGACATGGTCAGGAGGGCATCTGAATGAGAGTTAAGAATAACTTTATAACTGACTGATATTTGTCTGTTTATCTCTCTGTCCACCCATTTCCCTCCTGCAGTGTGTATTGGATATTAGCGTGTGTGTCTGTTAGCTCAACTTCTTCCTCTTTGTATCCAAAAGCTGTTCCTCTTTTCAAAAGTGGCACATTTTTCCCTTCTTCATTTTCATTTTGAACTATTAGAAAAATTAAGGTTGAAACTTTATGATAGTAAGATTGTGTGCAATCCAATCTTCCCTTCCTTCCTTTCTTCTTTTCTTCCAGTCAAATTTGTGTTGGACTTGTTTGTCATGTTTATGTTTGCTTTGTAAATTCCTGTATTTTGTCCAATGTCTTTTTAAGGTCTGGATAAGACCTTAGTGTTATAGCTTTGAACATTTATTTAAGTAAATTATGGGTTAACTCTGATAGGAAACTCTTTTTAGTTTCACTTCAGGAGAAATTTTTGTGCCTTGTCTTTTAGTAAAGATTGGTGTTTTAAAGCTCCTTTTAGTGTATTTTTAAAGTGGTAAAATTCTTTTTAAGGATTGTGCTGTTTGTTTATTAGTAAACGTATGCTAAATTTGTCCGTCACCCTTATGTTTAATTTGTAGATTCTTTTCATTTAGTGTTTGTCTGGAGTACTAAAGAGTAAACAGCCATTTAGAACTCTGGTGGGCACAAGTTCTGCTGATCAGCGGGCGGCCTCTAAAGGGCAGTGGTCCCTCTGAGGGAAGGCGCCACCAGAAATGTTCCAGGGTCCCCGGAGTAGAAGCCCCCCCCACCCTGGGAGACCACCTGATGATCACCCCATCAGAAATAGGTCACCTTAACATCTATTTTTAGCTGGTGTCATTGGAAGGAAAAGAAACTGTGCAAAAGGAGGTCTGGTGTAGACACTGTATAAGAAAGCAATTTTGTGTAGAAGACCTGTGCATATAATAGATGGTCAGGGCCACGGCTCTTTTTAAAAACTGTAAAAATATAATTGCTGCTGTATTTATTCTCCTTATATTCTTCCCCCGCCCATGTTTGCCCCTTTAAGAAGTGATGATGTGACTTTAGAATGAATATAAAGTTATTTTATCTGGGATAGTTCCCACCACTACTTGCCTTTTTTGCCAAAAAATATTAGGTGTTGTTACTGTAGGTAGGGGAATTCGGGAGGGTAATGCACTCAAGAAGAGGTATACATTCTTGGCACATGCCTGGCTGTCGAACAACCGGGTGCCACCAGCTCCAGTGGAATTCTTGGACAAGTTGTGCAGTTACACTCCACCCTTGGTGGGTCCAAAACTCCTACTGCATCAACTTCCTAGTTCATTTGTTTTGTCACCCTACTCCTTCCTTTCCTTACAGAGGTTTGTCTCCAGGCTTTCTCTATACTTAGGAGTTTTTGCTTTACTTCACGCCTGTTATAGAGCCCCTTACTTGAGCCCCAGTTGAGGTGATCCCCTGCCGCCTGCCTTAAATCTCACCTTGACTATTGGAGGTGGTGGCTGGAGCTTGTAGGTGGGTATCCCCCAGGGCCACCACCATCAGGGCTTCCCCGGACCTGATTTGAAAGTTTAGGTTTATAAGTGGAAGCTCTGCAGGATTTGGCAAGTTTAGCTCTCCTGCAACACTTGGTGGACAAGGTCTGCACCTACCTAAAGCGTGCTGTAAGGGATGTCATAGGAAAGGCACAGATCAGCATCCAAACCCCCCTTAATTGTTTCATAGATCATTTTAAATTAGCCTTTACCCTGATAGATGGAAATAATTTAGAGGCAAGCTTTCCAGAGACCATCTCCAAATACTCTACGAGTTGGAATGGCCACCCTTCAAGGTCGGCTGGCCACCTGAGGGATCTTTTGACCCTGCCCTTTGCCAGGCCGTGTGGGAGGTCGTAGAAGGAGGAACGGGCCATACTGATCAAGTCCCATACCTAGAAATATGGACAAAACTTTATAAAGTCACCTCCAAAATGGCTCCACAGATCCTCCCTAAAAAGAAGTAAAATCCTGCTTTCCACAATCACACTTCCACCCACCAGGCCCCCGGAACCCCCACGAAATGGCAGGAAAATCCTCACTAACTTGGGGAGGGACCCTATACCAACCAGCAAGCCCAGTCCCTATTTCTGTCCCAAATTCCCCAGAGGCAGGAGCACTTTTTGGGGATCCCTATCTTACCTTTATGTCCATTAACTCCTACATCAGGGAAATAGCCCTTTGTATATTCCCCTTTTCCCATCAGTAGGTGATACAACTGGAAAGGCCAGAATTCTCTATATCAAAGAAACCACAGGACCTGGTCCTAAGTCTCTAGTCGTGAGACTATTTGTAACACTTACCAACCCACTTGCGACTACTGCCAACAACTCCTTCAGGTTTTATTCATGGCTGAAAAACACAAACGCATTCAAAGAGAATCCAGGAAGGCTGTTTTAGGTCCAGATGGACGTCCTAGCACCAGTACTGCCTCACTGAGGCCCAATTCCCTAGTAACCAACCCTCATGGGACCATACCTTGGCTTGAAGGTAAGGAGGTTCTATCACAGTACCGCCAGCTTCTGAGTCAGGACCTTAAAACAGCTCCTACCAATCTGACTAAAATTAGTGGAGTCATTTCAGGGAGCCACTGAAAACCCCATGGCTTTTCTAGAAAGGCTATTAAAGGCCTTCACAGTTTACATAGTTGACACTCTTGTTACCCCAGAAGCCCTGGAAATCACCTCGGCCATAAAGATAGCCTATGTTACCAAGTTGGCCCTTGATATTAAAGGAAACTATAGAAACTCGAGAGTTATGAGACAAAAAAATCTCAGTGAGTTGGTAAAAGTAGCCCTGCAGGTTTTCACAATAGTAACCCTGTAAATGCAACAGGCAAGAGGCACATGAGGACCCGGAAAATTTCCCCAAGCACAGGCACCCATAGAACTCCATCAAATTGAGACTCTAATTTCCCTTATTACAAGGGACTGAAACACTGGAAAAAACAAATGTCCTCAAACTTCAGACAGGACACAAACACAAACGCCAACAAAAATCTGAGTTAAAGAGAACTCTGCTTAACAGGGCCACGGCTTTTCTCCTTAAAGTCCCCTAGAAACTCATAATAATTGAATAATTATGCCTATCGGAGGCTACTTGTGAACTGTCTAGCAAACACAGGTGCAAATTTGAGTGCCTGCTCCTGAGTCATGCCTGACTGGTCTCTATCACTTACTCCTTCAGATTGGCTGGAGCCATCCTGACAGTGCCTCACAGCCCAGGTCTGGGTTGAGGACAACCCCCCTTCCCCCCAGGGCTAGCAAGCCCCCAACCACCAGCAACAGTGCAGCTCTCCAACGGGGCCACCCCAATGAAAGTCCACTAGGAAACCCACTCATAAGGGCCTTAAAACCAGTGAGGCCCAGACCACCTGTTGCCACCCTCATAAGAACAGATGGCAAGATCCAGCAGGCCCTTGGGATGGACTCCTTGGGAACAGGCTCATTTAACCAGCTATACCAGAGAACCACTGCCAGCTCACCTCCAGATGCCTGCACATTTCCTGCCTCCATGAATGGACTAAAGATAAACCACCAAGTGCCTCCTCTGTACCAAGGTAAATGTTGCCTGAGTGCCTCAGCACATGGGATCATGTCTTTGAGGCACATTGAAATCAAGCCAGGGTAATATGGGTATAAATACATGTTGGTTTTAATTAATACCTTTTCAGGAGGGCCAGGAGCATTCCCATGCAAAAGGGAAACAGCCTTAACAGTGGTGAAACACCTTTTCACTTTTCACTAACATTACCCCAAGATTCGGCTTGCCTCTCACCTGGGGTCCGACAATGGCCCAGCCTTTATAACCCAGGTTCCTAAAAACTTGGCAGCCGCCTTAAATACTACATGAAAATAACATTGTACTTATAGGCCTCAAAGTTCAAGACGGGTAAAAAGAATGAAACTTTGATTAAATTACACATAGAAACTGGCAGCGACTGGGTGGACCTCCTCTCCTTCGCCCCATTGAGGGCCTGGTGTACTCCTTATCATCAAGGATTAACTCCTTTTGAAATAGTCCATGGAACTCCACCCCCAATACTCACAAAACTAACTGATGAACTGTTGGCCCCCGTCCATACCCATAAACTTGTCACTTCCTTACAGGCCCTACAAAAGCAGTGCAAATATCTCCGAGAGACCATCCAGCCGGTCAACTCTGAGGCCACCAATACCCTGGAACAGGTACACAACTTCCAACCTGGAGACTGGGATTGGGTAAAGAGACATAACCCTGAAACCTTAACTCCACGTTGGGAAGGGCCTTACCCTGTTATTTTAACTACCCCAACAGCCAGTAAAGAAGGCATGGATCCATTACTCCCACACTAAGAAGGCTGCAGAGGACTACATCCCTGCAACATGGCACTCCAAGCCCCCGGGGACCCCCTAAAAGCCTGGCTGCACAGATCTCCCTCCTCATCCTTGCCTGCTCCACACCAACCAAGGAACCAGCAGAAAAGAAAACTATGATCAGCACCAACCAGTCCCCGACGACTGGATCCTCTCCTACACCATAGACGGCACTAAAGTAGCCTATGTCTCGGCTCCATGGATCCTCTCCATGACCAAGGACAGAAGCATAAAAGCAGCCGACACTTGGCCAGTCTTCCATTTCAACCTCTGAACCCTATTTGGCTATGGCTGGACCGGAACCACATGGACCAGGTACGGAGGAAAGGGGGATCCAATTTGGAGCTGCATAAGTCAGTACAATGCCCAGGGACTTAGATATACAGACTTCTACTTATGCCCTTCAACCAACAGAGGTGGACATTATTGTGGGAATGCAAAAAACTACTATTGTAACAACTGAGGCTGTGAAACTATAGCATCATGGGGACTAGCCAGGGACACACAAATAGACTTCCAAAGGGATGGACCAGGTATTTGCACTTCAAATTTCAATTGTAATCCTATCAAGTTGTCTATGAAAAATTGGCAGGAAACAATATAGGAAACAGGTTTAACTTGGGGTGTTACACTGTATGTTAGTGGGTGGGACCCTGGCTTCTTGTTCACTATTCAGAAAATCCCCTGCAGTCCAGAGCCACTGTTAATTCTTATCCCCATTGTCCAAGCTTTGGCCAGTAAAGCCCCAGATAATACCTATTCAAATTCAAAAATGCTGTTTGCAGCTCCCACCACCACACCTCCCATAACTTCTATAATATCCCCTTTATTTACTTTTTTAGATGCAGTATTTAATGTTACAAATAGTTCTATGGCTATGAGTACCATAATTTTAGCTTCAAGATTATCCAGCAGCTCAATGTAGATTTTCGAGCTTTAGAAGTTTCTGTTGCCCATTTAGAAAAATCCCTAAACTCTTTGCCAGAAATAATATTCTTTTGGGAACCAAGGAACCTTAACAAAACTTCAAAGAAAACAGACTGTGATAACACCAACCAGCTTGAGTTTATAAGAACACTTTAAATTTAGTAAATGATAATTGATATAAAACCCTAGCTATAATAGGACCGCTCCTCCTCCTTTTAATCTAACTAGCCGGCAGTCTCATTATGTTTAACCGCTTCATAGTCCTTGCCCCTTTGTCTCAAACAACCCAGGTAAATTGAGGATTCAATTTATCAATAAAACCAGTGGGGACTGTGATAACCAAGCCCCCAGCCCCTAACCTCCAGGACTAGTAAGAAATGCAACAAACCCATTATACTTGAAAAAAGAATTTCTCCTAAGCCTTTTAGCCTCAGCCTCCACAAGGGAGGAGAAGTTAAGTTCTGGGAAGAAGCTTGAAGATAAGAAGGAAGGAAGGGAGGAGTGGATTCCCCTGGTGAAAAGGGCCTAAGTTGTTTTCAGGCCCAAGTTCTCGGAAACTTGCCCAATACTTGGTTGCACCCTCTATTTGATGAATTGTTAGTTAATGTACTTTAAGTTTACATGCTACCCCCACCCTGAATTGTGTAACCCCTTATGATATGCCCCATCTTATGATGATGAAGTAATGTGTTTGTGATGTATCTTGTGACTTCTGAATCAATACGTACCCTCACCTTATGACCGCTCTCTTACTGCTATGATTGGCATCTGTATTGCACTAGCTTGCTGATTATGCAGAATAACAGTATAAAAGGATTTCTCACCCGCTATTTGGGGCTGCATGCCTCTAAGAAGGTATCAGCCCCCTGAAGGTGTAATAAATTTTATCAATTATTGCATCAAAGTGGGATTCACCTTTTTGTCTTTGTGGCTTGGTTTCTTTTCAAAGTGATTCTCTTGCCTCAGCCTCCCAAGTAGCTGGGACTATAGGCACCCACCACAACTCCCAGCTATTTTTTTTGTTGTAGTTGTCATTGTTGTTTGGTAGACCCAGGCTAGGTTCGAACCTGCCAGTCCCGGTGTATGTGGCCAGTCCCTTAATCACTGAGCTTCAGGCACCAAGCCAAGAGATGTTATATCTTTTGCATTTACCAGGATGGATCTGGAGGACATCTTCTTAAATAAAGTAGCACAAGAATGGAAAAGTGAGGGCTCAGTGCCTGTAGCTCAAGTGGCTAAGGTGCCAGCAACATACACCTGAGCTAAAGGGTTCAAATCCAGTCTGAGTCTGTCAAACAAAAATGATGGCTGCAACCAAAAAATAGCCAGGCATTGTGGCAGGCACCTGTAATCTCACCTACTTGGGAGGCAGAGGCAGGAGACTCACTTGAGCCCAGGAGTTGGACGTTGCTGTGAGCTGTGATGCCACGTCACTCTACCCAGGGTGACAGCTTGAGGCTCTGTCTCAAAAAAAAAACAAAAAACAAAAAAACAAAACCAAGAATGGAAAAGCAAGTATCCAATATACTCAGTACTAATATGAAACCAGTAGATGAATAATTACATACCCACATGAAAGAAAAACACAATTAAATTCAAGTAGGGGGAGGAGGGAGGGTGTCTGGTAAATTCTTACCTAATGGGCGCAATGTAGGGGCACATGGCACACTGCCTGAAGGAAGGGCTGAACTACAACTTGAACTTTACCTAACAAACACAAACAATGTAACCTAATCATTTGTGTCCTTATATTAATATGAAATTTACAAATATAATTTTAAAAAGGAAAAAACAGGTAACTCGGACCACATCCAAATGAAATAACTTTTGCACATTTAAGGACTCAAATACAACTTAGACTTTACCTAACAAATGCAAACAATGTAACCTAATTGTATGTACCTTTATCTTAATCCTAAATTAAATTAAAATAAATCCTAAATCCTAAATTAAAATAAATAATGAAAGAAAAGGGGTCAACAAAAAATACCTATCATTGTCAAACTTATGAAAACCAAAGATGAAAAATATATATGTATAGAAAATGGCAAGAGTAAAATAATACTTTACATAGACAGGGAACATAATTCAAATGACAGAAGATTTCTTATCAGACACCATGGAGCCTAGACAGAATTGGCACAACACTTCTGTAAGCACTGGAAGTAAAGAACTGTCATTCCCAAATCACTAATATAAATTACTTAATTAGAAAAGCCCTGTAACTACTGAGGAACTTGAATTCATGGTTTAGAGCCTTCCCCAAATCTCCAGGCCTAGATAGTTTGACTAGAGAATTCTATCAGATGTTTAAAGAAGAATTAACACTAACTGTATATCATTTCTTCCATAAAATATATATGATGGAATACTTCCCAATTCATTTTATGAACCTAGCATTACAATACAAAATCATAAAAAGTTCAAAACAAAACTATAGAGCAATATCTCTCATTAACATGGATGCAAAAATCCTTACCAAAATGTTAGCTAACAGAATTCAACACTATACGAAAAGAATAAAACACTACAAACAAGTGGGCGTTCTTTTGGGGAATGCATGGCTGATTCAATATTTGAAACAGAATGCAATCCTCCATATTAACAAGTTAAAGTTGGAAAATATCACATAGTTGTATTAACCAATGCATAAAAAGCATTTGGAAAAATTCAACACTCATTCATGATAAAAACCTCAGAAAAATAGGAAAAAGAAGGGGGAACTAACTAAACCTGATAAAAAGGATCTATAAAAACACTACAGCTGATATTATATTTAATGGTGATAGACTGAATACTTCCCCCTAAGATGAACATGGCAAGGATGTCTGCTCTCACTACTCAAATTCAACATTCTGCTAGAAATTCTAGCTAATGCAATAACATGAGAAAAAGAAATTAAAGGCCTATATATAAAAAACAAAATGTGCTCCCATTTGCATATAACAGGAGAATCTGTAGGAAACTCAAAGGAAACTATTAAAGTCTATAAGGTCAAGGTCACAGGATCAAAAATAAACAGAATAATCAATTATACATATTTGTATACACAATCAATGATCAGTGAACATCAAAATTAAAAAGACAACACCAAAGAAAACCTAAAAAAGAACACAGGAATTTTATGCATATGTCAAATAGTTATAGGACACTAATGAATGAAATCAGAGTTCTAAAAAAAATGGAGAGATGTTTTCTTTTCCTGAATTGGGAGATTCAACACAGTAAAGATGTCAATCCTCAAATTGATACAAGGGTGTCAACTGCTTATCTGTGGTATCAGGTATCACAAAATGTATGCATGGACCTTTTCTTTTGCTGATCAGCTTTCTTTAGGGTTTGTGTATTTAATGTGTGGTCTAAGACAACTCTTATTCTTCCAGTGTGTGTCAGAAAAATGGTTGGATGCTCTTGAACAAAAGTTTAATGCAATTCCTATCAAAATTCCAGCAAGCTATTTATAGGTAAAGATTACCCCAGGATGAAAGAGGGAAGAGGGGACGGGAGGGGAGGGGAGAGGGTTGATGGAGGGAGAGTAAACAGTGGGACCACACCTATGGTGCGTATTGCAAGGGTACATGTCCTATCTATTAAGTGTAGAGTATAAATGTCTTAACACAATAATTAAGTAAATGAGGTGAAGGCTATATTAAGTAGTTTAATGTAAGCATTCCAAATTGTATTTAAAATCAGCACATTGTACCCCATAAATGCATTACTGTATACATGATCTATGTGTTTGTGACTTAATTAAAAAAAAATAAAGAGCACATACTCAAAAAAAATTACAAAACAATTACATCAAAAGAAATATTGAACAGAGTATTATTTGAAGATTGATTCCTACTAATCAATTACCTGCGTTCCAGCATCTAGCTGTCTTAGTGACCAATATATAAATTTTACAAAAGGCTCATGAAGTTTGACATTCACAAATGGCATCCACTGTAGTTGCTCTGTCATCATAGGCAAAAGCTAAAGATAAAATAATGAAAAATATAAAAGCATAGTAATTTTAGATGTCTGAAATCAATTACCACAATTTTCTAAAAATTATATTTTAACAAAAAAGAAAAATATCTTCACTTTAAAATCATATGTAATACAATCTGGTAACATGTATTTGAAATTTTAAATATGTATTTCCTTTCATCCAGCAATAGCATGTCTACTTTAAGAAGATTAACCTATTATACAAAGATAGTCTCTGAACCTTAAATGGTTCAATTTGAGATATATATACACATACACATATATATGTAACTATTAAAAATAATAACCTAGATTTATATTTATTGCCATGGCATATTCTAGTGTGAAAAAAGCTGGTTACAAAAGAGCAAATGTCAATTACAGTGGAAAAGAGATATATGAAAGCATTTGAAAAAAAACTTGAAGAGAAAGTATCAAGATGACTGACTAAATATAGATAGTATATGCCTCCTCAAAATAATAGGATAGATAACATTTTGAACATATCATGTTAAGAGAGAAGGCCTGGATTTACCAGAGTAACAGGAAGAACCAAAAGTATGGAGAGGGTTCAAAGTAGTTTGCCTGGCTGGGGACTGGGTGAGAGCCTGGAGAACCTCCTGGACATGGGGAAACAGTAAGACAGAAACCCCCAGGGTTCCACACTCCAAAACAGGGTTTTATAGTCTTGGCTATGAAAGAGTATTTTGACTCATGCAGTCCTTAGGCCTAACTTAGGGAGCTGCCTAGAGGTTGCACAGAGGCAATGACTGCTGCTGCTACATTACTCTAAGGAGAAAGGGATACTGGGGGCTCCCATGCAATCCTGGAAAGATCCCCACCACCCTGCTGTGGGCTGCTGTTGAGACTGAGACATGAACAATCTGCACACTCCACTCAGCTTCCTGCCTACATTGCTTGCTCAAAAGGGCCTCTCCCTCTTTGGTGGTAGGCCCAACATGCCGTTTTGAGAGTTTAATGCTGGGCTATGCCCTGCTCTTAAGCCAAGTTTGAGTAAAGTCTGGGCTGACAAACTACAACTGCCATCTGACCCAAGAGGGACAAGAAACTAGGCTCTCCTTGGTATATCCAGAATAATACATATCCACCACCTGGTAACCACATGAGACCGAGATATTCTCCAAAGCTACTTCCATATGCTGCTTGCCTGGAAAAGGCCCACCCTCTCTCATAGTAGGCTCAAGGCACCATTTCGAGAGTTTAACTCTGGGTTGCACCCAGCCCTTGGGCCAAGTTTGGGTTGAGGCTATAGCAGCTGCTACTAAGCTAAGGAGAGACACCTAGAAGCCATGCTCTCTTACATAGACTGAGGACAAAAGCCACTGCCATGCAACAGGATGCTATGAGAATGAGTAACAAGTGGACTACTTTTCACAATTTCTTGCCCATGTTACATGCCTGAGCAAAGCCCCTCCACCCTGGCCCCAGGCCCACAGATGGTACCACTTTTAGACTGTAGTGTTAGGCTGTGCCCTGCCCTCTGGCAAGTTTGAGGCAACACAGCTGCAGTGGCCACTTGGCTATATAAGGACAGAGCCAACCAAACTCTACTAAACACACTTAGAACCATCCCCACTGCCCTGCTACAGGCAGTTGTGGAACTAGAGACTAGCCTGGTCAACCCACTGCAGCTACCAGCTACCCTTTGAGTCCTAGGAGGGTGCTCTACTGCCATTACTGCCATTACCCAAATCACAAATGCTGCCCAGGGACCTGATAATCTTCCCAGACACCTGGCCCACTGCTCCCACTACCAACTTCTGAGCAAACCACCCAGAGGCTCAGGAATTGGCCCTCCGAAACCACTAAGAGTGTTTCAGGATAAGCTGCTTCAGGGCCTAAAACCAGGCACACTAAGCCCCACCAGGGCCCATAGACTAGCTCAATTGGCATCCAAGTCCCCAGAAAATCTTGACCACAACCTCAATTAATAATCATATCCTAAGTCACCAAGGAAATCACAGATACCACTGACCCTGTGTACTGTTGAAAAAATCATATAAAGATCACACTATAGCAGGCACGCAAATTAAAGCCAAAGTGTCCTATTCAACCAACAACATACATACATCTTCAGAAAAATTCTCCTGTGAAAGCAATTTCAAAAAACTCAGAAGTGGCTATTAATGAGATGTGTAGATACAAATGGAAGGACAAAGAAAACGTGACAAAGCAAGGAAATATGATACCACCAAAGGACCAAAACAACATCCAACAACAGATCCTGTGGTGTTACACGTATGTATTAGTTTTCATCCACAGTTCTTATGGAGGTTCATAACTCCTATAATCCTTGTTATAATGTTGGGGCATTTTAGGCCTCAGGAGATACAATCTCTCTCTGTGCATTTCCTAACTTCCTTTCATCTCTCCAAGGCAGGATTCTAATATGACTGTGGCTCAAAAGACCCTCATTGGGGAGAGGGTCCTGCCCCCTACCCTAGGGGAAAGAATGCTACACTGTGAAGCCAGGAGGAATCTGAATAGATAGGCAGTGTGGGGTTGGATTATGCACTTTTTGCCCAGTTACACTTCTACGTGGTTGTCAATCATGCCTATATAATGAAGCTGCCATAGAAAACCAAGAGGACTGAGTCTGAAGAGCTTCTGGACAGCTGAACATGAGGAGGTTCCTGGAAGGTGGTGGGCCTTGGCAGGGCATAGAAACTCCCTTTCCCCCATACCTCTTTCTATGCATCTCTTCATTTTTATCTTTTGTAATATCTGTTATAATAAAACAGTAAATGTGTCTCCAAGATCTGTGAGTCATTCCAACAAATTAAACTCAAAGAGGAAGGGGGTCATGGGAAACCACAACTTAAAGCCAATTGTCAGAAGTTCCATAGGACTTGCAACTGGTGTATGGGACTGGGGGGTTGGGAACTAATCCCCTATCCCTAGCATCTGACTTACTTTCAGGTAGACAGTGTTGGAACTGAACTAGAACACAAGCAGCTATTGTCCACTGCTTGGTATGTGTGGAAGAACCACCCATTTGGTCACAGAAGTCCTCTGTTATTATGATGGAGTTTAGAGGAAAGCATGGTTTGGAAGAGGGGTGGGGGTGCCCAAAGCAGATTCCAATGAAAAAAGAACTTGAAATGCCAGATAAAGAATTCAAAATATTGACTTAAAGGAGCACAATGAGGTGCAAGAGAAATCTGAAAACCAATACAAAGAAATCAGAAAATCAATTCAGAATAAGAATGAGAAATTTACCAAGGAGAAAGATATCTTTAAAAAGATTCTGGAACTGAAAGTCATTAAAGAAAACACAAAGTACATTTAAAAGCTTCAAGAATAGGGAGGGGGGAGGACAGGTGGAGGGAGAGTAATTAGTGGAACCACACCTACAAGGGTGCATGTGAAACTTGGTGAATGTAGAATATAAAAGTCTTAACACAATAACTAAGAAAATGCCATGCAGGCTGTGTTAACCAGTTTGATGAAAATATTTCAAATTGTATATAAAACCAGCATACTATGCCCCATGACTGCATTAATGTACACAGTGATGATTTAATAAAAAAATAAAAAAAAAGCAATTTGTCCACAAAATAAATAAATAAATAAATAAAAATAAAATAAAATAAATAAAAGCTTCAAGAATAGACTGGACCAAGCAGAACAATTAATCTCTGAATTTGAAGAAAGGTCTTTTGAAATAATCCAGACAAAAATAAAGAAAAAAGAATTAAAAAGAATGAAAAAGTTTTTGAGACTTCTGGGACTGAGATTATATAGTGACCAAAGTCATGAATTATCAGTATGCTCAAGGGGAAGAGAAATTAAAAATTATTTAGATAATCTGTTTAGGGAAATAGTTAAAACTTCCCACGTCTAGCAAGGGAGTTGGACATCCAGATACAGAAGTCCCACTGATCCCCTGGCAAATATTAATACAGTGCAAAAAGGACTTCACCTCAGCATATTATATTCAGGATGTCTAAAAATCAAGGTAATCAAAGTGAAATAAAGAATTTTAAAATTAGCAAGAGAAAAGCCTCTAGTCACCTATAAATGAAACCCCACAGGACAAACAGCAGACTTATCAACACAAACCATACAAACCGGAATAACACTTAGAAAGTGCTAAAAGAAAAAAAAAACTGGTAACCTAGAATTATTTAGTTATTTTATTTAACTTTATTTCAATAAATTTAGGGAGTACAAGTGGAGTATGTGGATGAACTGAATAGTGAAGAAGTCAGGGCTTTTAGTGTACCTGTCACCTAAATAACATACACTGTACTCAAAAGGTAACTTTTTATCCCTAAGTCACCTCTGACCATTTCCCTAAGTCTCTAAAGTCCATTCCACCACTGTGTGGAACCATGTATACCCATCATTTAGCTGTCACTTATATGTAAGCACATATAGTTAAATGTTGCTGGTCCTGAGATACTTAGGATTATGACTTCCAGTTCCATCCAAGTTGCCGTAAAAGATATTATTTCATTCTTTTTGATGGTTGAGTAGTATTCATGGAAGATACATATTTCCCACCACCACTACATTTTTTTTAATCCACACAACAGTTGATGGGCACTTAGGGTGATGCCATATCATTGCAATTGTGAATTATGCTGCAATGAACATACAAGTACATGTGTCTTTTTGACATAAAGATTTCTTTTTCTTTGGGTAGATACACCTAGTAGTGGGATTGCTGTTTTCCACAGAGGTTATACTAATTTGCATTCCCACCAACAGTGTATAAGCACTCTCTTTATAAGTAAATCTGAGCCAACATCTATTATTTTTGACTTTTTAATAATGGCCATTCTGACAGGGGTAGGATGGCATCTCACTGAGGTTTTAATTGGCATTTCCACGATGATTAGTGATGGTGAACATTTTTTCATGTATTTATTGGCCATTTGTATATCTACTTCTGAAAAATGTCTGCTCATGTCTTTTTGCCCACTTTTTAATGGGGTTGTTTTCTTCTTGGTATGTTGAGTTGTACATACTGGATTTTACAGTCCTTTGTCAGATATACAGCTTGTGAATATTTTCTCCCATTCTGTAAGTAGTTTACTTACTCTGTTGGTTTCTTTTGCAGTGCAGAAACATTTTAGTTTAATTAAGACCCATATATTTATTTTAGTGTTTTGTATGTTTGGGGGGGGGGGTCTTACTCAAAAATTCTTGGCCTAGGCCAGTGGATTCTAAAATTTTTTCTAGGTTTTCTTCTATAACTTTTATGGTATCAGGTCTTATGTTTAATTCTTTAATCCATCCATCTAATTAATTTTTGTGTATGGGGAGAGGTAGGAGGAGAGGTAGGAATTTAGTTTCATTCAGCCAAGAATTTTATATCCTATGAGAACAAGATTCATAAATGAAAAAGAAATAAAAGTCTTCCCAGGCAAATAAACACTGAGGGAATTACTATATCAGTCTTATGGAAAATGCTCAAAGAAGTCTTAAACATGCAAACAGGAGGTTGATACTTGCCACCATGAAAATATAAAATCCATAGGTCTTATAAAACAATCACACAAAGGAGGAAGAAAGGAATCAAATGGCAACGTGATAGAATTTCATCAAACCAAAAAGACAGAAAAAGAAAGAAATAAAGAATTTATGAAGCCCCACATACCAATATTAGCCTTGGAAATAAATGTGTTACATGCTCCACTTAAAAGATATAAATTGGCAGAATGGATTTAAAAAATGATCCAACTATATGCTACTTTTTTCTTTCTTTTTTTGAGACGGAGCCTCAAGCTATCCCCCTGGGTAGAGTGCCATGGCATCACAGCTCATAGCAACCTCCAACTCCTGGGCTCAAGTGAGTCTCCTGCCTCCGCCTCCCAAGTAGCTGGGACTACAGGCGCCCGCCACAACGCCCGGCCATTTTTTGGTTGCAGCCATCATTGTTGTTTGGCAGGCCTGGGTTGGGAATTCGAACCCGCCACCTTAGGTGTACGTGGCTGGC
This sequence comes from Galagoides demidoff, assembly GCA_963574575.1. NCBI lineage: Eukaryota > Metazoa > Chordata > Mammalia > Primates > Galagidae > Galagoides > Galagoides demidoff. Next base: position 16,007 of record CAUYQV010002950.1, read on the forward strand.
GCCCTAGCTGATTGAGCCACAGGCGCCGAGCCAACTATATGCTACTTTAAGGAAACTGACCTTATCCATATAGACATATGTACACTGAAAGTAAAGGAGTGAAAAAAGATATTCTGCACCTCTCTGGTCATGATTTCCATCATTTTCTTCCAGATTTGGCAAACCTGTTGGTGCTGGACATAAGAGGTCTTTTGTGTCTGACTGTTGCGTTTTTTAGTAAAACCAACACAGAACAGATGAAGCAAATAACCATCAGTAGTCTTAACATCAGCATGAGCTTCAGTCATAGTTTGTCATTTTTTAACCACAGAACACATTTCGTCACAGGTAAGACCCAGGCGATGGAAGTTAGGCAGTTTTTGCCCCGAACATCTTCAGTAATCAGCTGAATTTTCTAAATGCAACTTCAGCATTCTGTAGATCAGCAAGACTCACTTTAAACACATGACCTTTGAGGCCATCAGATACAATTTTGGTTCTTTGAGTCCTGGTGACTAGTGTTTTCCCAATATTTATTATATTGAACACAGCAGGTGTCTCCACATCATACCAATGTTTCTTAGAAAATGGATCAACCACTTTCTTCTTGGCTCCTTTTTTGCTGCCTTTCCTTAGGCGCTTGTTCTTGCCGATCACCATAGTGGTGCTCAGAGAGCAAAAGGTTGTGCAATTTTTTAGTTGGTTTTCTTGTGTATAGACAGGAGAATAGTTGATGTAGACACCAAAATAGATAAAATTCTAAACAAAGGTATATTTGTTTCCTATTGCTGCCATTATATTTAAATAATACAAATCTATTATTTTGCAGTTCTGTAGGTCAGAAGCCTGATGTGGGTCTTAGCCAGCCAAAATCAAGGTGTCTACAAAGCTGTGGTCCTCTTTAGAGAATAGGGGAGGATCCATCTCCTTGTTCATTCAAGTTGCTGCCAGAATTCAGTTTACTGTGGTTATAGGACTGAGATCTCTATTTCTATACTGGCTGTTCATTGAAGGCAGTTCCCAGTTTCTAGAAGGCACCAAAATTCAATGACTCCTGGCCTTCTTTCTCCATCTCCGAAATTAGCAACAACGGGCTGAATCTCAAACTCCTCTTCTGATTTCTTCTGGCTAAAAGAGGTTATCTAGTTACTGGGCCCACCTAGATAATCTATCTTAAGGACCGCTGATTACCAGTTTTAATTCCTCTTTGCCATGTGCTGTGGTTAGACTGTTTGTTGCCTCCCAAACTCATGTTGTGACTTAACCCCAATATGGTGATATTGAAAAGTGGGGCCTTTATGAAAGGTTTGATTCTTGAGGATTAATGGACTGATCCATTTGTGGATTAATGGATTAATAGGCTATAGGCTATTATGAAAATGGGACTGGTGGCCTTTGAAGAGGAAAAGAAATCTGAGTTAGCATACTCTGCCCTCTCACCCTGTGATGCCATATGGCACCTTGGGACTCTATACAGAGTCCCAACAAATGAGAAAGCTCTCACTAGATGTGGCCTCTCAACCTCAGACTTAACTCTAAGAAATAAATTCCTTTTCCTTATAAATTATTCAGTTTCCCCTATTCTGCCATAGCAATAGAAAATAGACAAAGACACCATGTAACATAACATATTGACAGGTTCTAGGGATTAAGATGTGAACATCTATTATGCAACATTAAAAAAAAATGAAGACTTTACCTCTTTTATGTTTACATGGATGGAGATGGAAAATATTCTTCTTAGTAAAGTATCTCAGGAATGGAAAAAAAAATATCCAATGTACTCAGTACTACTATGAAACCAATTTATAATCACTCACACTTGCATATGAAAAATGAAACACAACTATAACCTAGGATGAAGAAGGGAAGGGAAAGGAGACGGGAAGGGAGGGGGGTGGGTGGACAGAGGGAGGGTTGGTAGGGGGACCACACCTATGGAGCATATCGCAAGTACAAGTTGGATCTATCAGGTGTAGAGCATAAATGTCTTAATCCTATAATTGGGTAAAAGTGGTGAAGGCTATGTTGTGTTTAGTAGGATGTAAGCATTCCAATTTGTACAAATAATCAACACATTGAATCCTATAATGGCATAAATGTATTTATGATTTATATACAAAAGACTTAATAAAAAAAATAATTTGAATATCTTTGGTGCCATTATTCTCCTTAACACAAAAGACATTTAGAAGACACTTTGTAGATAAGGATGAAAAATGGAAATAATTTACTAAAACAAAACCTGAGCCTGTATTTAATTATTTCTGAAAATATGAACAAATAAAAAATTTTAGATGTCTATATTTCAAAGTTTTCATGCACTTCTCATGGAATAAAATTGTCAATAATTGGAAATAAAGAATGCCAGTATTCAAGCACTGTAATTTAAGCATTCATTTCTCTTTGTTAATGATATAGTTCCCTAAAACTAGACTTTTTGTCCCTTAATGCCCAAAGGCAAATTAAAATTGTCCTAGTGAGTTTTAAATCCTAAAATTACACATAGCAGGAACTGTTCCCATCCCTAATTATTTGTTTAATCTAATATACAATAATTTCAGCATTTTGGAGTATAACCAGTCCTCCATATCCATTGGTCCCACATCTATGGATTCAACCACTGCAGACAGAAAACTTTTTTCCTTGTCATTCTAAACGAAGAGTATAACAACTATTTACATAGCATTTATATTCTATTAGGTATTATAAGTAATCTAGAGATTATTTAGAGGATGTGCATAGGTTATGTGAAAATACTATATACCATTTGGTATCAGGGATTTGAGGGATTTTGATATCCATGGAAAGTGCTAGAATAAATCCTACATGGATACTGAAGGATGACTCTATTATTTTTAATGTTTGGTCTCTACTTTTAAGAATAATCACTATCAAATTAAGAAAAATAAAAGTATAAATTAATTTTAATTAAGTCTGAAATGTATCTTTTAAAACTGAGTATGTGTATGATCAGTTTTCTATCAAATATATTTTTAATAATGTTTCAGTTATAAAATATACCATATGCTTTTCCTTTTCAAAATATTCATATCTTCTAAGTCAGGTATTTCAAATTAAAAAAAAAAAAAAAAACAAACCTTTACAAACTTTTCCTGAATATCACTTTTCTGAGAAGCCAATTTGAGTTGAGGTTTTTCACCATCCATTCCAGATTCTTCATGCTTCACTTTACTAAGATGATGATCCGACATCCAATCCATGAAGACAGTTAAAAGTTCATAAACTTGTCCATTAAGTGGGACCTATATGCCAAAAATTAAATCATTTATTCCAGTTTACAACTTCATAAGACTTCAAAGGGTAAGTCTTAAATCTGATCAGTGATTATAGAAGAATTTACCTCAAGTACTTCACTAAAATTTATGCTTAAGGAGGGAGCTGCTCCAAACAACAGAAATTCCAAATCAAACATCTCCAAAGAATATTAAAAGCATGTTAAATGATGGCTGAGAAAAGGCAAGAAAACCCATAATAATAAGGGAAATTATAATAATTGTATTACTAAATAGTAATGTAATAGTAATAGTAATTTTATGACTAATAATATCAACACTTTGGGAGGCCAATGTGGGAGGATTGCTGAAACCAAGAGTTCGAAACCAGTCTGGGCAACATAGTAAGACCTCATCTCTACAAAAGGTAAAAAAAAAAAAAAAAATTAGCATAGTGGCACACATTCATAGTCCAGATATTCAGGAAGATTGCTTGAGCCCAGGAATTTGAGAGTTTGAGGTTATAGTGAGCTATGATCAGGCTAGGTGACAAAGCCAGAACCTGTCTCTAAAAAAAAGACTTTTTATCTAGAAATAAAACTCCGTCCTAAAAGATTCTAAAAAATTTAAAGATTTCCAAACGTAAAGAATTTCTACCATGGAAATATTTCATATTCCATATGGAAATATTCATATTTTCCAACAGCAAAAGTTATTACTTATTTACTTTTACAATATAACATTATATGAATATATATGAACATTTTTTCACATTATATTCATATAAGAGCCTACAAAAATGAAAGGCAAAAGGTAATAACAAAATGCCTCAAATAAGTTATGAATGTAATTAGAGTGATTTTAGTATTTCTTCAAAATACAATCTTCCTTTAGGCAGGGAACTATACTAGATTTAATTTTTAAAAATCTGAAGACAGAAAAATAAAAAAGCAAATTAATAAAAAGGCAACATTAATTTGGCTTGGCGCCTGTGGCTCAAGCAGCTAAGGCGCCAGCCAAATACACCTGAGCTGCCGGGTTAGAATCCAGCCTGGGCCCGCCAAACAACAATGATGGCTGCAACCAAAAAACAGCCGGGTATTGTGGCCGGTGCCTATAGTCCCAGCTACTTGGGAGGTGGAGGCAGGAAAATTGCTTGAGCCCAGGAGTTGGAGGTTACTGTGAGCTGTGATGCCAGAGCACTCTATCCATGGTAACAGCTTGAGGCTCTGTCTCAAAATAAATAAATAAATAAAAAGGCAACATTAAGAAGATGGCAGTCCACAAAAACAGAATCAGATGCCTGAAAACAAACCATCAGTAGCTGGGTATAAAATCTCCACCTTTTCCAATTTACTTTATATAAAGAACTAGGAAATTTACCAAAATAACTAAGGCCCACAATATGGTGATACTACATACCCGCTGGAAGGGTCAAAATGAAAAAGACTGAAAATACCAAATGCTGGTAAGATTGTGGAGCAACCAGAACTTTCACACATTGTTAACAGGAGTACACAATGGTACTCTTTAAAAAATTAACAGTTAATTAAAAACATGCATCTATCTTATAACCCAGAAACTGCAGTTCTGGTATATATGGAACATAAACGAAAATATATGCCCACAAAAACCCCATACGTGAGTATTTATTCATAAGAGACAGAAACTAGAAATAGCTCAGATGTCTGTCAAAAGAAGAAAGTTTAAATTAAGAAGTGTGATATATTCATATGATAGAATGCTACAAAACAATACAAACTACTAAAACACTGAGCATTATAAAGAAACCTTACACAAATAATTATACCCAACATTAAAAAGAAAAAGAAACCTTACACAAATGATTACATATTATACAATGCCATTGACTAAAGTTTTAAAGTAGGCATATCTAATTTATGGTGACAGAAATCAGAATAACTGCTTCTGGCAGGAAAAAATGACCACGAGGGGCATAGGGGAACTTTCTAGGGTAACAGAAATGTTCTATATTTGGCTGTAGGTTACATGAGTATAAGTATTTGTCAAAACTGATCAAACTTCACAAGATTTTTGTATTATGTTACTGTATTCATTTAGACTCAAGTTAAAAATAGTGGAGGGAAAAAAAATTCATGTTGTCTATTCAGGAATGGGTTGTACAATTGTTAGAAAAATGACATCAGGCTCGGTGCCTATAGTTCAGAGGCCAGGGCACTGGCCACATGTACAAGTGCCGGTAGGTCTGAACCTGGCCCAGGCCTGCCAAACAACAATGACAACTACAATGAAAAAAATAGCCGGGAGTTGTGGCTGGCACCTGTAGACTAAGTTTCTTGGGAGGGTGAGGCAAGAGATCACTTGAGCCCAAGAGTTTGAGGTTGCTGTGAGCGGTGATGCCACCGTGCTCTACTAAGGGCAACAGAGTGAGATTCTGTTTCAAAAAATGAAAAAAAAGAAAAATGACATTAAATGCTTGTGGAGCCTCAAAACATACCAAGTAATAAAGCTGTTATTAACCTTAAGTTCTTGTGATTTGCCAATGTTCCTGTAACTGAAACACTGCTAATATTATTTTGTTTTTGTGAATAAAAGTATACTGTAAATATTCAAAAGATATTTCCCTATAAGAGAATCATTATGGTGCATCCTTTCATATCAAAAAGAATGTTTGCTAAATTAAAGAAAAAAAGATTAGAGAGCAAAAGCAATTTCTTGGCTTTTCACTAGAGAAAATGTTCAATCATTTCATACCTTGGAAGTTTTTGAAACTGGTACTTTTTCTTGTTTTGAATTTTTTACTTCAGGAGCAGTGTAAGAATTTCCTTTCAATCTCTGAACTGTCATGAATTCATACTTCCTCTGCAGCGATACATGTCCATGAATTAAAGAACAATTGCATCAAAAGTAAGTCAATATAAAGGCAATGATTTTAAAATTCACTTGTGTCTTGAGAAGAGCAACTTACCTGTAAGTTATCTAAACGAGCTTGAACTCTTTTAGCCTGAATTTCCATCCTCTTGTTTTCTTCACTTACTTCATTTAACTAAAAGAAGAAAAAGACAGACATTTCAATCTAAACCTTAAACTGGTTTTATACTAAGGGTTTCTCAACCCACTATCTAACCTGGTCTACATCACCAAGCAAAGTAACAAACAGAGGCAACATTCATGATGAAATTAGATCACAGCCAAAAATCACCATTTTTCCCTAAAACATTAACAGTGTGTAAAAAAGTTTACTTCATTCTATAAAACATTTTTAGGACTCTAGATGTCTTAAAAGCATGTATTTTAGGCTAGGTGCAGTGACTTACACCTGTAATCCCAGCAGTGTGAGAGGCTGAAGTGGGAGGATTGCTTAAGGCCAGGCATTTATGAGGTTAGCCTGGGGAACAAAGCAAGACCCTATCTCTACAAAACATTTTTTCAAAGCTTGCTGACATATACCATGTGTCCCTAGTCCTAGCTATGAAAAGATGAGGCAGAAGGATCACTTGAGCAGAGAAGTTCGGAGGCTGCAATGAGTTATTATCAGGTCACTGCATAGCCTGCTAGCCTTAGGGAACAGAGTGATATATATCTTTTTTTTTTTTAAAGTACATTTTAGCAGGAAATGTTTTTCTAGTGAAATTTTTATTGAACTAGAACAAAATACCAAATGCTGATAAGATTATGGAGCAACCAAAACTTTCATACACTGTTGGTAGTACAAAATGGTATACTTTAAAAAAACACATTTAAAGTGTATTTTTTTGTGTTTGTTTTTTGAGACAGAGTCTTAAGCTGTTGCCCTGGGTAAAGTGCCATGGCATCACAGCTCACAGCAACCTCAAACTCTTGGCGATAAGCCATTTTCTTGCCTCAGCCTTCCAAGTAGCTGGGACTACAGCAATTTTTTTGTAGCAGTTGTCATTGTTGTTTTAGCTGGCCCAGGCTGGGTTCAACCCACCTGCCTTAGTGTATGTGCCTGGCACTCTACTGATTGAGCTATGGGTGCCGCCAAAACATATGTTTAAAAAAAGTTATGAATAAAAGGATGCAGGGCAATGAGTTATTATTGGGATTACATTTTATAGACACACACACACAATGGGAAAAACTGACATCTTTAAAATATCGAGTCTTCCCATTCATTAATATAACATACTTTCAATTTATTTAGGTCTTCTTTCTTTTCTTTCCTTTTTTTGGCTGGGGGCTAGGCCCGCCACCTCCAGTATATGGGGCCGGTGCCCTTCCCCTTTGAGACACAGGTGCTGCCCTCTTTACTTTCTTTTAATAATATTTTGTAACTTTAAGTATAGATACACATCTTTCTTTAAATTTATTCCTGTGTATCCAATGATTTCTTATGACATTATCTATGGTATCTTTTAATAAACAGCATTTAGTGTTTGATTGTTGTTGATATTTAGAAATACACTTAATTTATGCATATTGAACTCGCATCCAGACATGTTGCTAAATTTGCTTATTAATTTTAAGAATTTATCTATACTACATATACTTTTTTGGATACGTATCATATTCATATCATCTATGAATGAGTTATCAGCTCTTCCCTTTCCAATTTTTATGGGTTTTTCCCTTTTTGCTTTCAGTAGAACTTTCACAACAATTTTCAATAGATGAAGTAATAGCAAGGGCCTTTATTTTGATCTCAATAGGAAAAACTTCCAATAACTTACCATTCCATATCATTTTGTTGTTGGACATTTTTAGTGGGGCTCCATCAGATTTAAAAAGTTCTCTTTTATTACTAGTTATCATGAGGTGTTACTGAATTTTATATGATAGTAATTGTCACAATTTTTCTCTTCTTATCAGATAATGTATTAGTTTTCAAATTTTGATCCATCCAAGTTTTCTGGGACTAAATCTCACCAAGTTGTATAAGTACACAAGTTTTATGTATCACTGCATTTGGTTTGTAAATATTTTATAATACAATTTTTGTACATATTCCAAAGACAGACTGTCTATATTCTTCCTTATAATGTCAAGGTTTAGCTTTAAGGTTATCTCGGCTGTATACAAGAATTAATAAAAAGAGATTTCCATTCTTTTATTAATTAAACTCTATGTTTAAGATACGTGTTATTTCCTCCTTTAAAAGCCAGACATCAGTATTCCTACTGCTTTGTTGAAGGTAGGATGTTGTTTTATTCCCTGACCATCTTAAAGATTTTTCTCTTTATCTACAGTTTTTAGCAATCTTAAAATAATGTGCCTATATATGGTTTTCTTTAATATTTATCCTTATTACTTAAATCTGCAGTTGATATCTTTAATCAGTTTTTAAAAATTCTTGGCTATTATCTCTTCAAATATTTGGCTTTTACCCCATTCTGTTTCTTCTCCTTACAGAATTGCCATATATTAAACTTCTTTTTTTTTTTAGACAGAGTCTCACTGTGTCACCCTGGGTACAGTGCCATGGCGTCATAGTTCACAGCAACCTCAAACTCTTGGTCTCAAGCAATTCTCTTGCCTCAGCCACCCAAGTAGCTGGGACTACAGGTGTCTGCCCCACAATGCCTGCTACACATATTAAACTTCTTAACAATTAATATGTACCACATGTCTTATTTCCTGAATTTTTTATTCTTTCTTCAATCAATATTTCAATCTGGGGACTTTTTATGCAACTATCTTCCAGTTCACTAATCCTTTCTTCTTCTATGTCTCATCTATTATTAAACCCATTCATTAGGTCAGCAATAAGGCTGGCTAAATGTGTCTGGTGCTTCTCCCCACCAACAGTGAAGTCTCAAAACAATGAATGGCAATTTACGTTCAACCACAGTGTCTGTTGAGAGTACTGAAGTGCAACAAAGGACTGGCAAGATCCCTGTAGAGTATGGAAGCCCAAGAGAGGAGCACAGAGAGGTGAGGAAGGCCTTGTTCCTCTGCTGCTATGCTGCCTCACTGGGGCTGGCTCATAGCAAAGATGGACTCCCCTTTCCAGGTAAAAAGTGAGCAGAAGGCCCCATAAACAAACAGTGCCACTGTATATGCCTTACTACAGGAGAATTCCACATTCCTCAGGAGTCCTGGAACTGCCTGGAAATCATGTGGCTGCATCATTCTAGAGTAGCAACACAAGTTGTGCACTCCCCAAACCCCCATGACCCAAGCTGCCACAGCATGGAGCTACCTTCAAACCAAAGCCACTGCTGAAGTGCTTGCTGAAGGCCAATAGCCACCGTACTTCTCCAACCTTAGGTTCTCCTGACATTCCACCAAGCCCACACAGGTGGCAAAACACCAAAACCCAAGCTGCTAGGAATGTAGGCTCACGAATTGTCTTGAATTCACTTAGACACATTAGAGAAGCCAACATTAAGCAGGCAGAAATGACACACATCTGCATATCTGTTTGGAAAAGGAGCCTGCCAAACCTGTGCCTGTGAGGCTGCCTGGCACCCCTGACTAGGAAAACAACTTAGTGGACCTGCACCCAGTGAGCCTGTCCACCAGTCACTGGACTGCCATGAATTCACACCCCTGGTTTGAGAAACAGGCTGGTGGACCTTTCTCTAGTACACCCATCCTCAAAACAAGCTAAACTGACTGAACCAATGTGTACACACCCCAGATGGAGAAACAGTCCAGCAGACCTAACCTCAACAAGTCACTTACTAAACTGTCTAACCCACTGCATGCACGCATGTGCTCCCAGACTGAGAACCAGCCTGGCAGGCTCGCCCCCAACAAAGCCACGCCACCACCACAAATTCCTACAGCCAAGCCTACTGAGGCATGCACAAAGATAACTAACATGAATTACAGTCGAAGAAACTGTATGGAGACTACACTCCTGGGTCCACCCAGAACCAAAGCCAATGTGTCCTACCCAAACATCTTAGGATCCATCTACAAGAATAAGCCTTTCCCTACAAAAGCTACTCTATAAAATTAAAAGGGCAAATGATCTGCCATGTGCACAGATAGCAACATAGTGACACAAGAAAAGTGAAAATGCAAGGAAATATAACACTACCAAAATAATAATTCCCCAGTAAAAGACTACCACCAAACAGAAAATTTACAAATTTCATAAAAGGAATTTAAAATAATGATCTTAAGGAAACTCAGTGATATACAACACAGAAAAATATTTCAATTAAATAAAAAATACAATTCATAATCTGAATGAGAAATTCAACAAAGAGATAGATACCATAAAAAAGAAACACAGAGCTCAGATAGTGCCCCAGCTGCTACACACGCCATAGGAGCTGTGACTGATGAAAATCTGAAGACAAACTACAGCTTCTTCAGAGAGTCTCCTATAAATAGCTTTTGAAAAAAATCAAGCTGAAATGAGGGAAGAAGTCAAAAAGAAACACCTCCTACTTGATGGAGATGGTGCTGGAGATGATAGGAGAATTAATCTGCTGATGAAGAGCTTCAATAAACAGGGCAACTCTGGATCCCAAAAAGAAGGATATAGCCAATACCAACACATGCTGAGCACACTGTCTCAATGTGAATTTTTTTTTTGGGGGGACAAAGTCTCACTATGTCACCCTTGATAGAGTGCCACGGCATCATAGCTCACGGCAACCTCTAACTCTTAGGTTAGCAATTCTCTTGCCTCAGCCTCCCAAGTAGCTGGAACTACAGGCACCCGCCATAACACTAGGTATTTTCTTGTAGTTATTATTTAGCAGGCCTGGGTTGGGTATGAACCCACCTGCTTCGGTGTATGTGGCCGGCACCCTAACCACTGAGCTACAGGTGCCAAGCCCAATGTGAATTTTCGATGGGCAAAACTTTGTTGGTATGTGATATGAATTTAAGAGAAATGGAAAATTATGAAAAAATTTACAAAGAAATAGAATGCAGCAGTGCTGCTGTACATTTTATATATTTTCCCTCATACACAAGGAGTTTGGTTATTAAATGTTATATTGATATGTTTTCCCTCTACTGGTTTGTTCTTTAGAAGCCATTTTCAATAGGAAAAAAAGTATTGATAGAGTTGAGGTAAATAGTTAATGGTGTCTTGCATAAAGATTTCATAATATTTTTAAAAAATCAAGCTAAGGCTGAATCACTTGTAATTTTCTTAAGTACTATATGTGCAGTACTTGTTCAGTTTTATCTTTATCCATTTATTTTAGTTCAGAAACACAACACCTTGCAACAAAAGGTTGCATATATGGAAGAATTCAACACTGCACTCTCAATATTGGGCAGATTAACTAGACAGAAAATCAACAAAGAAACATCGCATTTAAACTATACAGGCCAGGCACAGTAGCTCATGTCTATAACCCTAGCAGTCTGGGAGGTTGAGGCAGGAGCATCCCTTAAGGTCAGGAGTTTGAAACCAGCATGAGCAAGAGTGATATCCCCATCTCTACTAAAAACAGAAAAATTAGCCAGGCATTGTGCCAGTAGTCCTAGCTACTAGGGAGGCTGAGGCAAGAGGGTCACTTGAGGTTGCTGTGAACTAGATTGATGCCATGGCACTCTAGCCTGGGACAAAAGTGTGAGACTGTCTTAAAAAATAAAAATAAACTGTACTATAGACCAAATGGACTTAACAAATATTTATAGAACATTTCATCCAACAGTTCCAACACACATATTCTTTTTTTGTCAGCACACAGAACATTCTCCAGGACTGACCATATGCTAGCCCACAAAACTGGTCTCAACAAATTTTTTAAAATCAAAATTCTATCACTGGATCACAATGGAACAAAAGTAGAAATCAATAATGAAAGAAACTTTCAAAACTATACAGATACATGGAAATTAAACAACATACTCCTGAACAACCAATGGGTCAATGAATAAGCAGAAAAATTTTATATTTCTGGAAACAAATGAAAATGGAAACACAATATACCAAAACATATGGGATACAGAAAAAGCATTATTAAGAGGAAAGTTTAAAATAATAAATGGCTATGTCAAAAAAGTAGAAGGATTTCAAATAAACAACCTAATGCACCACAAGAAACTGAAATGGCTGGGTGCAGTGGCTCATGCCTATAATCCTAGCACTCTGGGAGGCCGGGGGCAGGTGGATTGTCTGAGCTCAGGAATTCAAGACCAGCCTGAGCAAGAGCGAGATCACATCTCCACAAAAACAGATAATCTAGCTGGGCATAGCGGCAGGCACCTGTAGTCCCAGCTACCAGGAGGCTAAGGCAAGAGGAATACTTGAAACCAAGAGTTTGAGGTTGCAGGGGAGCTGTGATGTCACGGAACTCTATCCAGGGTAACAAAGTGAGACTCTGTCTCAAAAAAAAAAAAAAAAAAGAAACTCAAAAATAAAAGCCAAAATTACTTAATAGAAGGAAAGAAATAAAGATCAAAGTAGAAGTAAACTAGGAATTAAAAAATATAAAAGATCAACAAAAGAATAAGTTGATGTTTTCAAAAGACACACAAACTTAGTAATCCATTAGACTAAATAAAAAAAAAAGAAGAAAGACCCAAATCCCAAATAAAATCAAACAAAAAGGAGACATGACAACCGATACCGCAGAAATATAAAGAATTGTTAGAGGCCACTATGAACACCTATATGCCAATAAACTGGAAAACATTGAGGAGGCAGAAAAATTTCTGAAAATATATGATATACCCCAACTGAACCAAGAAAAAATACAATACATGGACAGACCAATAATGAGTAATAATATTGAATCAATACTAGTTTAATGTACGCATTTCACATTGTATATCAAAGCAGTATGCTGAACCCCATAAATGCATTAATGTACAAAGTTTTGATTTAATACAAAATTAAAAAAAAAAACAAACACCTCTCTCAGCAACAAAAACCCAAACTGAATGGCTTCACTGCTGAATTCTACCAAACTTTTAAAGAACTAGTATCAATTCTTCTCAAACTATTCCAAAGTTTGAGAAGGGAGAGAATTCTTCATTCTACAAGGCCACCATGACCCTGAAACCAATACCACGCAAGGACACAATATCCCTGATATAGATGCAAAAAATCCTCAAAATATTAGCAAAGTGAATACAGTAGCACATCAGAAAGAATATACCACCACCATAATTGGTGATGTTTATCCCAAAGATACAAGCATCATTCAACATAGGTAATCAATAAATGTAATGCTTAGCATCAACAGAATGAAGGACAAAAATCAGACGACCTGAATAGATGCAGAAAAAGTATTTGATGAAATTTAACACTTCTTCACGATGAAAGCGCTCAGCAAAATAGCTATAGAAGGAAATACCTCAGCATAATAAAAGGCACATATGACAAACCCTTCACTAATATCATAACGAACAGGGAAAAGCTGACAGCTTTTCCTCTAAAAACCATAACAAGACAAGGATGCCCACTCTCACTGCTCTTACTCAACATAGTACTGGAAGTAGTAGCCAGAGCAATTAAGTAACAGAAAGAAATAAAGGGCATCTAAATAAAAGACAAGAACGTTAAATTACCCTTGTTTGCAGATGACATGCTCTTATAGATTAATAAAAAACCTAGGCATTGTACCAAAAATGAACTTAGAACTGGTAAAGAAAGTCAATAAAGTTGCAGGATACAAAACTAACATATAAAAATCAATAGTGTCTTCATATACCAACAACTAGAGCTGAAAAAGAAATAAAGAAAGCAATCTCAATTACAAGAGCCACAAAAAACCCCAAATACCTAGAAATAAATTTAACCATGAAGGTGAAGGATTTCTACAAGGAAAATTATAAAACAATGAAAAATAAAATTAAGGAGGACACATAAAAAAATGGAGATACCTCATGTTCATGAAACAGAACATTGTTAAAAAGACCACATTATCTTGAGTGATCTTCATCAAAATACCATTTTAAAAAAGCCAACATTCACAAATAGAAAAACCAATCATAAAATTCATGTGTGATCACACAAAAGATCCCAAATAGCCAACACAATCCTGAGCAAAAATAACAAAGCTGGAGGCATAACACTACCTTCAAAATACAGTACAAAGGTGGCACCTGTAGCTCAGTAGGTAGGGCGCCGGCCACATACACCTGAGCTGGCGGACTGGAACCCAGCCCAGGCCCGCCAAACAACAATGACAACTGCACCAAAAAATAGCCAAGCGTTGTGGTGGGCGCCTGTAGTCCCAGCTATTTGGGAGGCTAAGGCAAGAGAATTGCTTAAGCCCAAGAGTTTGAGGTTGTTGTGAGCTGTGACATCACAGCACTCTACCCAGGGCCACAGCTTGAGACTCTGTCTCAAAAAAAAAAAAAAAAACCATTAAAAAAATACAGTACAAAGCTATAATGATCACAGTAACATGGTGCCGGCATAAAAATAGATACATAGACTGATGGAACATAAGACAGAATCCAGAAATAAATCCACATATTCCAGCCAATTTATTTTTGACAAAGGTGCCAAGAATACTCACTGGGAAAAGGAAAGTCTAATACACGGTCCTGGGGAAACTGGACATCCATATGTAGAAGAATGAAGCTTTATATCACCATTTTAAAAAGCTGACTCAAAATGGATTAAAGACTTAAATGTTAAGCCCTAAAATTATGAAACTACTTAAAAAAATTGTGGAAATATTTTAGGACACTGACCTAGACAAAAACTTTATGAATAAGAACTCAAAAGCAGGCTCGGCACCTGTGGCTCAAGTGGCTAAGGTGCCAGCCATATACACCTGAGCTGGCGGGTTGGAATCCAGCCTGGGCCTGCCAAACAACAGTGACAGCTACAACCAAAAAATAGCCAGGCTTTGTGGCGGGCACCTATAGTCCCAGCTACTTGGGAGGCTGAGGCAAGAGACTCGCTTGAGCCTAGGAGTTGGAGGTTGCTATGAGCAGTGATGTCACATCACTCTATCCAGGGTAACAGCTTGAGGCTCTGTCTCAAAAAAAAAGAACAACTCAAAAGCACAGGCAACAAAAGCAAACATAGATGAATAAAATTTTATGAAACTAAAAAACTTCTCCCCGGCAAAGGAAATAATCAACAGAATTGACAACCTGCAGAATGAGAGAAAATATTTGTGAATAGTTCCACAAGGGATTAATATCCCAAATATATGAGAAACTCAACTTAACCACAAAAAGTCAATCCAATTAAAAATGGTTAAATGAATAAACATTTCTCAAATGTAGGCATACAGATGGCCACGTAATATATGAAAACATGCTTAATATCACTAAGCACTGGGGAAATGTAAATTTAAACCATGAGGAGATGTCATCTCATCCCAGTTAGAATAGCTATTATCAAAATGACAAAAAATAATAAATGCTGGTGAGGATGTAAAGAAAAGAGAACTCTTTCACTGTTGGTGAAAATATAAATTAACATAGCCATTACAGAAAGAAATGTTATGGCAGTACCCCCCCAAAACTAAAAATATAACTACCATATGACTTAGAAATCCCATTACTGTGTGTATGTGTGTCTATATCTATATCTTTATCTATAATCTATATGTAGCTCCAAAAGAAAGAGAAAAGAAATCAGTATGTTGAAGACTCCAGTATTTACTGCATTATTATTCACAATGACCAAGATGGTAAATTAACTTATGTGCCCATCAATGATTGAATGGATCCAGAAAATGGGGTATATATACATAATGGAAAACTACTCAGCCACGAAAAAGAAAAAAATTCTGTCATTAACAGCAATAGCAATGAGCCCAGAGGACATAATATTATGTGAAATAAGCCAGGCACAGAAAGATGATACTACCCTTTTACTCATATGTGGAAGCTAAAAAACAAAGGTTGATTTAATAGAAGTAGAGAGTAGAATACTGGTTACTACAGGCTGAGAGGAGTAGCAGGGAAAAGGGGATAGGATGAGGTTGGCTAGCAAAGACAAAATTATAGCCAGAAAAAAGAAGTCTTTTATAACACTGTAGAGCAACTATAATTGACAACAACTTATGGTACTTATGATATATTTTTAAATAGTTAGAAGAGAGAATTTTGAATGTTCCCAACAAAAAGAAATGATAAACATTTAATGTGACAGATTTACTAATTACTACAATTTCAATCATGACACATTGTATACAGGTATCAAAATATCCCACTGTATCCCATAATTATATACAATTATTATGTGTTAATTAAAAATAAGTTAACAATCTATCATTAAAGTTCTTAAGTTCAATTAAGATATTTTTCAGTTTAGGCTTGGTGCCTGTGGCTCAAGCAGCTAAGGTGCCAGCCACATGCACCTGAGCTGGCGGGTTCGAATCCAGCCTGGCCCGCCAAACAACAATGACGGCTACAACTAAAAAATGGCCAGGTGTTGTGGCAGGTGCCTGTGGTCCCAGCTACTTGGGAGGTGGAGGCAAGAGAATCACTTGAACCCAGGAGCTGGAGGTTGCTGTGAGCTGTGATGCCATACCACTCTACCCAGGGGGACAGCTTGAGGCTCTGTCTCAAAAAAAAAAAAAAAAAAAAGAGGAAGATATTTTTCAGTTTAGAATTTCTATTTAGTTCCTTTTTATAGATTCCAATTCTCTAGTGAAGTTTTCAAATTTTTTTTCTACTTCTTGAATTCATTTACCATTATTTTATAGTCATTGTTAACTTCCATATAGGATCATTTGCAGGTCTGTTTATACTTTCTGTGGTTTATTTCCTCATATTTAGTCACATCATTCTGTTTTTTGATGTGCTTATTAATTCTGGCTGGAATGGAAGACACTGTATACAAAATTTTGTCAAGGCCACCTATCACATCTTCCAGAGCGGAAGGGATCATCTTCTTCTCTTCTAAGTGTGTGAACTGAGGAGTAAATCCCCTCATCTGGTTAGGAACTGGGAATAATCGAGCTTTCCATTTGAGGAAGGTCAATTACACCTCTAGTTTGCCTGCTTCCTAAGTGCAGCTCTGTTTCTCTGGACTCTTTCCCTAATGATCCCAACTCTTATCTCCTTAGCTTAGCAAGACTTAATAGGAAATGCTTTTATATTGATTTTGTTATAGGAAACTTATATCTAGTGTTACTATGTAAGAATTACATATGTAGAATTACTATGTAAGTCAATAATAGAAATAATAGTCAATTGAAGTTGGCTAGCAAACTTCAGAATAGTCAATTCTGTCTAGAATTACTATGTAAGTCAATAATAGAAATAATGTACCTCTTTATTATGAAATTTCCAAGTATATGTTATTTGTCATGCAAAAAGTTGGCAAACTATGGCCTGTAAGCCAACTCTGCCCCTTGCTTGTCTTTATTAATGAAGCACAAGCATTTTGGAGCATAGCCAATCATTGCCTATGGTTGCATTTGCAGAATGATGCCAAGAGTTGAGTTACCGTGACAGAGATCATATGGCCATCAAAGTCCAAAAATATTTACTACCTGATCCTAAACAGAAAATGTTTGCTCATCTCCCACCTATTCCAAATGAAGAAATAAAGAAGCATTTTGCTATTTGGTATCAAAGAGCTTCTTGCAAGCTCCTTCAGTTTGGACATACTAGCTCATAAAGCCCATTAGCAACAGGTCCAAATATTTAGAAATCCACATATCTAGGGCAGCGCCTGTGGCTCAAAGGAGTAGGGCGCTGGTCCCATATGCTGGAGGTGGGTTCAAACCCAGACCCAGCCAAAAACTACAACAAAACAAAACAAAACAAAACAAAAAAACAAATCCACGTATCTACTCCATTCTCTACACATTCAAGCAAACATGCAAAATTATTAAAGACTGTATTATAGAAACCTAAGAGATATATATATATGCCTGTGCTAGTATTAAAAGCTCTTCTCACAAAAAGGTACTAAATTGAGATTGTAATGGTAAAGAGTTCTCTCTCTCCAGGCTTCCAGACAGGCTTCCCAACAGGCAACAGATGGTTGAGTTCATAGTCTGACCGTGGGAAGCCATACATGAATTCAGGGAAGCCAAAGAATTACATCAAGTGAAAAACAGGGTACCTATCTCACTATCACTGCTACGCAGAAGGGTTCTAACAAGTAGGGATTACAGGGAACCAAATGCAGACGGAGAACAGATGGACAGCCAGCTGACTAAGGAATCCCAGGAGGCAAATTAATTCTGAGAGTCTGAGCTTAGCCACATTTTAGAATCTATATAGCTTCCCAGCCCCGTGCTTTAATTTTCAAAGTGACTGGGTTTACCCAATTTCTGTGCATCTATTTCTCCTCCCCTCACAATCTAATTCATAATAATTATTTTTCTTCCTCTTGTTAACATACATACTCCTTTATTTTCACATCTTTTAGGCAAAACTGGCAGAGGAAAGTAAATTTTTTAAAAAATAGACACAACTCACAAAAATATTTCTGTTATGCAACTTTAATATTACGTATTGACCTGAATTACACCACTTATATAAATGATAATGAAATATGACACCAGTCTATAACCCTGAGACCATGAATAATGCAGAAGCTGTCATCCTCTATAGCGCCCAACATCTAAGCAGAAACTCAGAAAATAATTGCTATGCAAATAGTGATATGTAACAGCAGTTAAAATAATAAGTAATAGAGTCAGAAATCAGTACCTTGAAATATCATTAGTTCTCAGGTTACCAGGTTTTTCCTTTTGCTTATTTTTAATCTAGTAATGCTCTTATATATATTAAAAAAAAAAATTCAAACTGCCAAATATCTCAGTTGGTTGCCAGAACAGATGAAGAGAAAAAAAAAAATGAGCTTAAGTATACTTTATTATTAGAAATATTTTATAATAAAAAAAAAAAGATTTTCTCCAACTGAAATACATTCTAAGACTGACATAATTTGTTAAATAAACGATATAGTTCTTAGACTGTCTTACAATCTAATAAATGGTAAAACAAGTCTTACTTGCTTTTTTAATGTATCATTCAACTCTTTCAATGCATCAAAAGAGGACCTCAGTCTTTTGCTTTCTTTATTCTTTTCCTTAAGAACTTCAGTTAAGTGTTCAACTTCGGCATTATGTTGCTAGAAGAGAAAAAAAACCTCATCTAAACCTTAGGTAAAAGCAACATATCACTCATATCACTAACACCACTGAAAACAAGTTAATTAAAAATATAAACTTTAACTAATATATCTAAGCATTGGTGCAATAATTTACAAATACTGTAAAATCTACTAAAGTATCAAAACATCAAAAGCACCTGTGAAATAGCATCAGAACATATTATTATACAAATTGAATAGCAATAAGTCTATTTTCTGCTTCTGTTCAGAAAAATCCACTCACAAAAACTCATTAAAATATTTTCTATTGGCTCAGCGCCTGTGGCTCAAGCGGCTAAGGCGCCAGCCACATACACCTAAGGTGGCGGGTTCGAATCCCCAGCCCGGGCTGCCAAACAACAATGATGGCTGCAACCAAAAAATGGCCGGGTGTTGTGGCGGGCACCTGTAGTCCCAGCTACTTGGGAGGCGGAGGCAGGAGACTCGCTTGAGCTCAGGAGTTGGAGGTTGCTGTGAGCTGTGATGCCATGGCACTCTACCTAGGGGGATACCTTAAGGCTCTGTCTCAAAAAAAAAAAAATTTTTCTATTTGACATCACAAAATAGTAAACAAGGTAAACAAGGCAGGATTTCTGATCATTTTCAAGAGACTAACAAGCTAATCATAGTGCTAATGTAAAATTTACACCACCTCTGAGTTCAAAAACTATTCCATACAACAAAATAATTCCTAGTTACCACATAGTAGCTAAAACTTTTGATATTAACTTTACATCTCAAAAAATATTAAATACATAATAAAATTCCTTTGAGCCTCAAACTATTTGACTCTTCATAATCAGTTTTATAAATAATTCAAATCAACTTCCTCTCTAATTGCATTTTATTGAGATTGTCCTAATTTAGATAAAAATATGAATTGTTGTCTGAGCACAGGGGTTCATACTTGTAATCTTAGCACTCAGGAAGGCCAAGGCAGGGGGACTGCTTCAGCTGAGCAGTTCAAGAGCAGCCTGAGCAAGAGCAAGATCCCGTCTCTATTAAAAATAGAGAAAGAACTAGCTCTGTGTGGAGGCACATGCCTGTAGTCCCACCTATTCCAGAGATTGAGGCAAGAGGATTACTCAAGCCCCAGAGTTTGAGGTTGTTGTGTGCTATGATGCCACGACACTCTACCCAGAATGGGTATTTTATTTTTATAAAAATAAAAATAATAATAAATAATGGCTGAGTACTGTTCAGTGGTTAGAGCACTGGCCTTGCAAACCAGGGGCTATGAGTTCAAGCTTGGCCTGGGTCTGACTTAAAAAAGAAAACTAATAAATAAATAAATAAAATTAATTGTTAAAGCTTCTTTCACCTTCTACTGTCCATAAAGTATTAAAACAAGTTTCTATAGGAAATCAAGAAACTGGATTAATTTACTTCTTCTAAGTGATAATGTAAACACAAAATATAAAGCAATTATCTTTGTACTTAGTAAGAATAGTAGACAAGCTTAAAAGAGAAGGAATCAAGACAAGGATGAGCGATCAGAGAACTAAGCATACTTTCTTTAAGCCCTGTGAAAATATCCAATAATCTGAAAAGTTCAGTATTCTGTAATTTTATTATTTTAAATAATTCTTTAAGTAGCTTAGGATATAGTCACAAGTATACTAATTTTAAAAACTAGCTTAAATTTTTTTTTTGAAACAAAGTCTCACTATGTAGCCCTGGGTAGAGTGCCATGGTGTCATAGCTCATGGCAACCTTAAACTCTTAGGCTTAAGCAATTCTCTTGCCGCAGCCTCCCAAGTAGCTGGGACTATAGGCGCCTACCACAATGCCTGGCTATTTTTGGTTGTTGTTGTCATTGTTGTCTGCCGGGCCTGGGCTGGGTTCAAACCCGCCAGCTCCAGTGTATGTGGCTGGAGCCCTAGCTGCTGAACTATAGGCACCAAGCCAAAAAAACTAGCTTTAATATTTTTATTGCCGGCTCGGCGCCTGTGGCTCAATTGGCTGGGGCGCCAGCCACGTACACCTAGGGTGGCGGGTTCGAGTCCCCAGCCCCGGCCCGCCAAACAACAATGATGGCTGCAACCAAAAAATGGCCAGGTGTTGTGGCGGGCGCCTGTGGTCCCAGCTACTTGGGAGGCGGAGGCAGGAGACTCGCTTGAGCCCAGGAGTTGGGAGGTTGCTATGAGCTGTG
>CAUYQV010002958.1:0-10387 GCA_963574575.1 Galagoides demidoff
TGGGAAGAATGAACATTGTTAAAATGTCCATACTACCCAAAGCAATATATAATTTTAATGCAATCCCCATTAAAGCTCCACTGTCATATTTTAAAGATCTAGAAAAAAATAATACTTTATTTTATATGGAATCAGAAAATAAAAACCTCTAATAGCAGAGACATTACTCAGAAATAAAAACGAAGCAGGAGGAATTATGTTACCAGACCTCAGATTATACTATAAATCGATAGTGATCAAAACAGCATGGTACTGGCACAAAAACAGAAAGGTAGGCGTGTGGAGCAGAACAGAGAGCCAAGAGATGAATCCAGCTACCTACCATTATCTGATCTTTGACAAGCCAATTAAAAACACCGAGTGGGGGAAAAGATTCCCTATTTAACAAATGGTGCTGGGCTAACTGGCTGGTGACCTAAAGAAGACTGAAACTGGACCCATACCTTTCACCATTAACTAAGATAGACTCTCACTGGATTAAAGATTTAAACCTAAGATATGAAACCATAAAAATACTAGAAGAAAGGGTAAGGAAAACACTTGAAGAAATCGGCCTGGGCAAAAATTTTATGAGGAAGACCCCCTCGGCAATTGAAGCAACATCAAAAATACACTATTGGGACCTGATCAAACTAAAGAGCTTCTGCACAGCCAGGAACACAGTAAGTAAAGCAAGTAGACAGCCCTCAGAATGGGAGAAAATATTTGCAGGTTATATCTCTGACAAAGGTTTAATAATCAGAATCTACAGAGAACTCAAATATATTAGCAAGAGAAGAACAAGTGATCCCATCTCAGGGTGGGCAAGGGATTTGAAAAGAAATTTCTTTAAAGAAGATAGGTGCATGGCCTACAGATAAGTGAAAAAATGCTCACCATCCTTAATCATCAGAGAAATGCAAATCAAAACTACCTTGAGATATCACCTAACTCTGGTAAGATTAGCCCATATCACAAAATCCTAAAACCAGAGATGCTGGCGTGAATTTGGAGAAAAGGGAACACTTCTACACTGCTGGTGGGAATACAAACTAATATGTTCCTTTTGGAAAGATGTCTGGAGAACACTTAGAGAACTAAAAATAGACCTGTCATTTGATCCTGCAATTCCTTTATTAGGTATATATCCAGAAGACCAAAAAACACATTACAACAATAATATTTGTATCAGAATGTTTATTGCAGCCCAATTCATAATTGCCAGGTCACAGAAGAAGCCCAAGTGCCCATGGATCCATGAATGGATCAATAAACCGTGGTATATGTACACCATGGAATACTATGCAGTCATAAAGAAAGATGGAGACTTTACGTCCTTCATGTTTACACAGATGACAAATGTTCTGGCAAATGTTCTTCTTAGCAAAGTATCACAAGAATGGAAGAAAAAGTATCCAATGTACACAGCCCTATTATGAAACTAATTTAGAGCTTTCATATGAAAGCTATAACCTAATTATAGCCTAAGAATATTGGGGGGGGGAGTGGAGGGGAGGATGGGTGGTGGGAGGGTGATTGGAGGGATCACTTCTATCACTTCTATGGTTTATCTTACAAGGGTACAAATGAATCTTTCTAAGAGTAGAATATAAACGTCTTAACACAATAACTAAGAAAATGACATAAAGGTTATGTTAACCAGTTTGATGAAAATATTTCAAATTGTATATGAAAACACCACACTGTACCCCATGATTGCATTAATGTACACAGCTATCATTTAATAAAAAAAAGAAAAAATACTATAAATCTAACCAAAACAAACAAACAAAAACCCTGAAAGGATAAAATTGGTGGACAAAACACCAGGGGCTAAAAACTATCAAAAATGAAGCCCTTATTATTAAAGAAGGAAACAACAAAAAATTATTATTACACAAGAAAAACAAAGAATAAAGGAAAAGGAAAAATCTAGGGGAAAAAATCTAGTTTTAAAAAATGTTTTAAACAAAAATAACTATAACTCTCTCTCTCTCTCTCTCTCTCTCTCTCTCTCTCTCTCTCTCTCTATATATATATATATATATATATATATATATATATCTTGCTGTACATTGCCTAAGTAACACATGATCTTCTGGAATATGAGATACTAATACAATGCTGATACAGCTGTAAAAGATGGACACCAGAAGCCTCTGTCTTGCCAAGGAGACCTTGTAGTGTCTTCTTGACTTCTTTGCCATCAATTCCCTCAGGATTGGGAGCCTGAAGCTGTCCTCATCCTGCTTAATAGACAGACCTCAACTTTCCAAATCATGTCCCTTGGCTATGCAGTGGCTTTCCCAGAAAATCTTATACAGCTCAAATCTCTCAAGAAGTGGTCGCCCAGTTTATCAGGCATACAAGAAAGGGCTTAGCACTAGGACCCTGAGGGCCGAGGCTGCAAGGCAGCTTTCCCACAATGGCTGCAGCCTGGCCTGCAGCAGAACAATGAAAGCTCTGCTCCTAGGTCAGTGGTTAGGGCGCCAGCCACATGCTCCAGGGCTGGTGGGTTCAACCCTGCCAGGCCTGCTAAAACAAACAAACAAAAAAATAGCCAGGTGTTGTGGGAGGCTTCTGTAGTCCCAGCTACTCAGGAGGCTGAGGCAAGAGAATCGCTTGAGCCCAAGAGTTTGAGGTTGCTGCCAGCTGTGACGCTGCAGCACTGTACTGAAGGCGACAAAAGTGAGACTCTTGTCTTAATTAAAAAGAAAGAAAAGAAAGCTCTGCTCTGCTTAGTCCCACTCCTGGGTGCTGTTCAAAATCACCTACTCAAGCTCTGGGAGTGTAACTCAACCAAATGCCCAGGTCCAAACCCCAATCCCCCCAGAGGGCAGGCCTTCTCTGTCTGCAAACTGTCACCAGTGCTGCTGCCACTGCCATAGCTGACTGGTCTCTGCCCACGTGCTAGTATTTGCCGCTTCTCCACTGCTTTCATCCTCCTCTTGGGTGAAGTCTCCCTCTGACTCTCTTCTAAAGGGATGTTTTGGGGAAAAGCCCAAAAGTCAGAGGTGCCTGGAGTCTTTTTTCCCCAATCTCACCATGCACAGCTTCCAAAAATCTGTCTCTAGTGCACCATCTTGCTCTCCCACTTCACAGTTTTTAATTTAAGTTAGAATCTAATTTCCAGTTCTCAAGATGTGAACAATAATACCTCTCAATATCTTCCCATCAAAGACTACCAGGAACACCTTCCTAGTTCCTGGGTTTTTTTGTTTCTGTTTATTTGTTGCTATTTTTGTTATTTTTATTTTGTGAGACAAAATCTCACTCTGTTGCCCAGGCTAGAGTGCAGAGTTGCCATCATAGCTCACGGTACTTTTGATCTTCTAGGCCCAAGCAGTCCTCCTGACGTAGCCTCTCAAGTAGCTGAGACTACAGGCATGTGTATGATGCCTGGATAATTAAAAAAAAAAAATTTACAGAGAAGATGTCTCACTGTACTCTCTAGGTTGGTCTTGAATTCTTGACCTCTCACAGTGCTGTAATTACAAGTGTGAATCACTACACTTGGTCCCTGGGTTTTAATTTAATACTCATAGCACTGAAGAGTTGCATGTGGTAGAGTGGAGGAGGTCTTAAGAAGACAGTATCGGAGTATACATGTTACATAATTTGGTTTTGTGTTCAATAATTTAGAATAAGAAAGCAATGTTTTTCTCTGAATTGAATACCATGAAGCAGTAGGGGTAATTTTAAGGTTGAATATACTAATAAACTTTACCAAGAAAAAGGAAAGACTAGACCAATCTATAGCAAAAGCTATAATTGGTAAAGAAGCAGAATTTACTCACATTAGTAAAAATAGGGGATATTAATCATTTTGAGGATTCAGACAATTTCTGTGTTTTGTCTATGTGCAGACATGACTACAGAAAGATGCTGTTTTTTTCTTGATCCTTCACAATCACAGAGAGGCCTTGTCTGATGGTGATGTTCTGTGAGGTTGTTTATGTTTGACAGAAGGCAAGGACTTGATGAGAGAGGTCAAGGTCAGCTCCTAAGATCAAGTTGTGGCAGATAGTACCAAAAAGAAGGGAAGAAATATTGGAAGATAATCCACCACCTTTAATGAAAGAAAGAAGGAAGCACAAATGTAAAATTTGGAGAGTTCTCCAGATGTCAGTGCCACAGTCTTGAAAGTCATTGCCAATGATGTTCAAATTACAAATGAATGAGCCAGAAGGAAGGAGAAGTATATTTATGAATAGAGACTCAATTGAAAAACTTGAACAGTGGGGTATAGCTGAGAGAGAAGTCATGAGAACATGACATGGCTTTTAATATCAGGATTTCTACTTGGGTTTAAGCAGAATTTAGGAACGAAATAGGTTATAAGAATTACATGTAGTACAAAAAGATTGTGAACTAATCATCTTTGTTGTAACTGATTAACCATATTGACAGATTAAAGTCCATAGTTCACAATAGATTTCATTATTTGCACCTCTGTCGATACTGTTTTGCTTTGACATTTGTACATCTGTGAGTGTTTGGAATGATCTATTTAGTATCTCTGTAATTTGCCTTTTCCAGATTGTTATATAATTGGAATCATAGAATGCATAGTCTTTTCATACTGACTTATTTCACTTTGTCAAAGGCATTTAGGATTTCTCCATGTCTTTTAATGATTTAATAGCTCATTATATTTTGATCAGAAAAATATATATGTACATATATATATATATATATATTTGAGACAAAGTCTCACTATGTTGCCCTCTATTGAGTACCATAGTGTCACAGCTCACAGCAACCTCCAACGCTTGGGCTTAAGCAAGTCTCTTGCCTCAGCCTCCCAAGTAGCTGGAACTACAGATGCCCGCCACAATGCCTGGCTATTTTTGTTGTTGTTGCAATTGATTAGTTGGCCCAGGCCAGGTTCAAACCTGCTACCCTCAATGTATGTGGCTGGCGCCATAACCACTGTGCTATGAGCACCAAGCCTGATCAGAAAATATATTCATGTCATCTGTGAACAGAATCAGTTTTATTTCTCCCTTGTTAACCTATTTACATTTTATTTCCTTTCTTGTCTTATTGTATTAGCCAAGCATTCCAGTACAATGTTGAGTAAGAGTGGTGGGGGTGACTATTGCTTTGTTCCCTATCTTAGAAGTCATCTTGTTTCCTGCCATTAACTATGATAAAGATGAAAATTAAAATATTTTTGAAATGAGTAAAAATTAAATGACAACATGACTGAACCCATGGGACACAGTAAAACTTCGCTGAGAGTAGAGTGAAATTTATAGCATTAAATTCCTATATCAAGATGTAGAAAGACTACAAATTAACAACCTACAAGAACAAACCAAACCCAGAGGAGGCAGAAGAGAAGAAATAACAAAGAGCAGAGCAAAGCTAAATGGTTTAGAGGGAAAATAAATACAAAAGACCAAAGAAATGAATTGTTGGTTCTTCAAAAAGTTTAAATTGATAAACCAGTATCTAATCTAACCTAGAAGGGAGAAGATCCAAATAAGCCCAACCAGAAATGCAAAAGGGAGATCGAAACTAATATCAAAGAAATACAAAGGTCATCCAGGGACTATTATGAACAAGCATACATGCACTAACTAGGAAACTCAGTGGAAATGAATGAATTCCTGAAAAACATAAAACCTCTCAAGTTGGAACCAGGAAGAAATATTCGATAGAACTCCTAAATACAAGGTCTAACAATAAGTTTTCAAACTTGCCACTGTGCACTTACGTTACAACACTGTACAAACAACTTGGTACAATTTCACAACTTTGGTGTGTCTGTGTCTCACAATTGTATTTGTGTTGACGTATGGCAGTGTCTTGCTGAGTGGCATTCATTTTTGTTATTGCGTGTTTGTGTGTGCTATTGCAAGACTGTTGGAGCTTGAATTAGAGCAATAACAAAAATTCAGAAATTTCTTGTTAAATATGGCAGGAGCAGAAGTGACATCAAGGAAATGTTTCTTAACGTTTCCTCCCAAGTGTATGGGGTGGTCTGGTAGTTAAATAAATATGTTTGTGTTAAGCCTATGTTTGAATTTGGGAAAATACCCGCTCTTTTAAGGGAAATCTAACTACTACTGATAGATTTGACTTTCTTTCCTCATCTTCTTCCAGCTTATTCTGAACTCTATCTCATAAGAAACCGCACAAACATTTAAAGTCCTTACTAGCTGTGTTGTTAAAGTAGCAGCAATTCAACCCATTTTAATGGTCACCTGTGGACATTAGGGCATCCTTAGTGGCACAGCAAGCAAACAGTTGAAGAACTACATCATGACATGCTGGAGTTATTCCAGAGCAGGAACTTTGTACTCAACCCATGAACCTTGACAAGTTTGAACTTGTTTAACCAAAGGTAATTTTCCTGGCAAATAAATTAGGTTCTTTAAAACAATTCTACTGTGAAAGCTGTGCGTAAGCATCAGTTTCAGTTCTCAGCTTAAGTAAATTATTGATTCTCGCAGCACAGCTAATTATCAATCAGCCATTCTGTAGACTCTTTATATGTTACCACCTTCAACAAAACAATTATTCTTCTGGCTTGCCCTTACATCAGGTTTACTCCTCATTCTCACTTAACTCCTCAGGTAAGTAACTACTTTCTCGTGTCTATACTATATTAGTTACATGTATTCCAATTGTTTGGTGTAGTTTCTAGACACTGGGATAAATATGTGTAAGATATCTCCTCCTATCTATTACAGGCAAAATGATTGTGTGACCGTTTTGCCATTTAAAAAACCTAGCCATGATGTAGCTCCAAAAGATCTATTTAGAGGCTGGGCCTTGTGCATGCCTATAATCCCAGCACTCTGAGAGTCCGAGGTGGGATAATTGCCTGAGCTCGGGAGTTCAAGATCTGAGCAAGAGTGAGACCCCATCTCTACTAAACATAGAAAAATTAGCACATCTGTATTTCCAGCTACTTGGGAGGCTGAGCCCAAGAATTTGAGGTAGCTGTGAGCTATGATGTGCCATGGCACTCCAGTCTGGGTAACAGAGTAAGATAAGACTCTGTCTCTAAATAAATAAATAAATTACATCTATATGGAGATTTAAGAACACGCTGTATTAAAGCAAAGATAGAGTTTCCGACATGAGTAAATTATAAAGCAATGGAACATCTATGTGACAGTAGACCAGCTGCCAGACACAGCTTGTTGGTTTTCTATTTCTATTCTGCTCCTGCTTGTGATCAGTTTAGCACAATTAACTTTTCCCCAAGTTTTTCATGTCTTTTTAAATATCTTCTTTCCCCAGGAAAAAAAGAGCTCTTTGTATTGTCCTTCCTGCCGTTTTGTTCTATTTGCT
The DNA here is from genome assembly GCA_963574575.1 of Galagoides demidoff. NCBI lineage: Eukaryota > Metazoa > Chordata > Mammalia > Primates > Galagidae > Galagoides > Galagoides demidoff. Next base: position 7,288 of record CAUYQV010002958.1, read on the forward strand.
TATATTATATGACTACAGAAAAATGTTAAAAGAAAAATGTTTTCTGTTATTACAATGTTCTATATAATTGCATATAAAATGTCAGTACCCTGGGATTCTTAATCAGAATTCCCTACAAACCGGGCTCACCTGTTGCACTTGTACACAACACCTTTTGGCTACCAGAAATAAATTTGTCCTATTTCTTTTTTCATTTTAAAAAGATTATTCACATTTTCTCTGCCACTCCCCACAAAACCTTTAACTGCTTTACCACTTGCTTTGCATATAAATACTCTTTCTCTCTGACTACCTCCAGTTCAAGGCAAGTTCCCTTGCTTTCATCAAACTTTTTAGTTCTCTTAAACATCAAGTAAAAGATACCGGCAAACATTTAAAAATTTTGCCAATGGGCAATTTGAACAGATTGTTATTTAGCAACATTCTAATTATAATCATACTCAAATTCAAAACACCATAATGTGTAATTGTTCTTATATCACATCTCCTGTGCCCCTTCCAATCCAATTCACAGTCAGGTAAAGCTCAGGTGTGGGGTAGATGCATTCCTCGTAGGCCTGCTCTCTAGATTTCTCTACACAAAGGAGTACATAATCCATTTGCTCTATCAGACCCTCTTCCCAGATCATGATCCATCTCTCTCCCAGATGCATTTCTTACTGTATGTTAGCCCAGTTTACCATCAGGTCCTGTTGTTTCACTCCTGTGAAAAGACAGCAATGGACAGAGATTCACTACCCCACAATCCCTTTTATCTTTTATATATATTTTCCATAACTTCTGTTTCACTGTTGAAAGCCACTATTAAGTTTTTATATTCTTCTTGTTAATAATTCTCATTATCCCTCCATCTAAGCTAATGAATCGAGTACATATTAATATATTTAAAATGCACTCTGCTGAGCTTATCCTCTAATTTTTCCCAACACTCTGTAATTAAAAACCTGATTTGTTGATTAGAATTGTGGCAGTCATGGAACAGCTATAAGGGATTTGGAAATGGGCTGCACGTCACATAAAGGTCGTACCCCTTCCTGTTAATAACATCATCATCATCATCATAAACTCTTGCTTCTTAAAATCATGCTTACTTTTTCTAGAGGATTGTAATCATCATGTGCTTTCACTTCCAGGTCACAAGCTTCCGTGTTATGGTCTCTTTGTCCCTTTAGTGTTATGCTAATAGCCCTGACATTATGTTTGTTTTATGAAAAGACCAAGGTGTCCCAGGTTCACCTTTATTGCTCCAGTCCCAAGACATGAAATTGGCTGCTTTCCAGGAAACTCTACTGTTTTCTAGTAAATATTAATAGTAGAGCCCAAATCTAGGCTCTAATAGAGGTAAATTAGGCTGCTCCTCTTTAACACCTTCGGGCAGCCAAAAGGCTCCTTAAATAACTGTAGCGACAGAACAAGACTTTCTCTCTGCTGTCCTCCTCCTCTCCTCCCTCCCTGCTTCCTTGCTTTGGCAAGAAACTTGTGATGATGGTTGCAACTAACTTTTACTTTTCATGAATTTCGTTTATAAGAGAATCTATAAAAACTACGTTTTGCAGTGATAGTGTTAGCTTCAGAATATATTTTTAAATCTTTGTAATTTCCTTTTCTTCTGAAATGACTCTTGGTGCAAGCTACCTGGAATTGCATTCAAATTGTGCATTGCTTACATTCTTTTCAATTTTAATGCCATGATCAACTAATTGGAAAAAGAAGAAAAGACTTGAGTTTCCTCTGGTAGAACTCCAAATCAATGAAAATCTAAGCGTTTGCAATATTAAAGTAGAAACATAATGAAAAGTAAAATATACACATGAATGATGACTCACAAGATTTGGTTTAAACTCTTCACTCTGGCACAGGGTGTCCAATCTTTTTTCTTTTCTGATGTACATTGGAAGAATAAGAGTTGTCTTGGGCCATACAGTAAATATACAAACATTAATGAAAGCTGAGGGGCAAAAAGAGATCTGTGCATATTTTTCATGAGATCTGACAATACAGATAGGCCAAAAAAAAAAAAAAAATTCTTACGAAATCAGCATGTGGCCCAAGTTGGAAATCTCTACCCTAATACTTTCCATGTATGACCCAGTATTTGAATGCTTTCCTTCATGCTCTTAATTTGTTCCCATGTTGATTTTGTCATTGTGGACAATTTAATAGATTGTTTTCAGTCTTCCAAGCTTGCTTGAATACATTCTTATTTGTTACTTCCTGGTGGTATTATTTCAATTGCTTTAAATAATTTGTAAGTTGATAAATAAGATAAAATTTTAATTAAAAATGCCAGAAAATATCATAAGCCAATAACTCCAGAAATACTCAAAAAAAGCTTCCATAAATTTGCTAACACCTAAGCCCCCTAGTTTAGACAACAATAAAAAAAGACCTAGGTGTGGACTCTCTGAAACACCTAATTAATACACAAATGTTCCTTATGGCTATTCAAGTCTGGTGTTTATTTTTTTTTATAGTGTAATGTATTTCAAATCCCTGATAACATCATTTTTTGAAATTATTGCAACAATTACTTTCACTTCCATTCCCGGTACCTGCATGAATGGAACACATATGCAGAAAACCAAGGCCCACTGTTTGAATAGCAGGCACCTAAGTACTGGGACAAGTGACTCACCCAGAATTGATTTTTAGAGCTACTGAAATGTCCTATTGGACCTAGAAGAGAAAAAGACTCGGACCCGCACTGATGCAAATAATTGGTGATTTTATTCGCACCTGCACGGGGGCCGTTGCACTGAGATAAGCGGCCCCTCCTATGCAGAGTTTTCTGTCTTTTATACCTTTTTTTGCATACCTTAAGCAAGCAAGGGGGGGGAGGTGCATTCACTTGTCATAGGATACATTCCAAATCACAATGGTTATAATCTTACAACAATAATTGATTAATGGGTATATCTTAGATCACAATAGTCATCATTACATAATGGTAATTAATCAATAAGTATGTCTCAAATTACAATGGTTAACACTAATCAATCAGGTCCTGTGAGTCTTCTACCATTGTTCACCTGCTGAGAACCTAGTGAAACTTGGAACTTTTCGTGCTTCTTCTATTCTAGAGACCATGGGAACATGGTTG